>CM031884.1:14848131-14850631 GCA_018691285.1 Cucurbita argyrosperma subsp. sororia | reverse complement strand
TCTTAACTTGACTATCAGGTTCGCAGCAGCCTGCGCTTAGTCCCTGTATTTCCAGAAAGCCAATCCTTCAGAGGCGCTTTGTTTCCATACGCATGTCAAAATTCGCAACTGGGGTTAGAGTACGTGCCGGTGCCAGCTCTAGTTCCGCCATTCAAGGTTGATTCACCTCCGGAGCAGGGGAAGGCGACTCCCGGCAGATTTAGATCGATCTCATTCTTTGGTAAAAGAAAGGAAGGATTCCCATCACATCATACAGTAAACCAAAAGTGAAAGCGACGATTAGCAAGCAGGGGATTGAATCATTCATTCATCGGATACGTCTTCTTCCGTGATCCATTTCATGTCAACTCACATTAGTTAGAAAAGGAAAAGGTCGACTTTACAAAGGGAACGTCGTTTCCCGCAACCATTTCTTTTTTTGATGTTTTTCTTTCTTCAGGGCTTACGGGTCAGGTCATTACACCAAAGGCTTGAAGTGAACGAGAGAAGCTATCGAGAGAGTACCAAATGCTGACGGTGACGAAGGTAACCTACTTTCGGTGGACGCGGAGCCAACGAGTTCAGTCAAACAGCGTAACGAGTCTAAGGTTACAGAAGCGTTCGCCAACTTTGATAGGTATAGCATTGTTGCAAGCAAATAGAAGAGAGAGAGGAGAGCTTACCCTTTCTTTCTATTAGAGTCGCGAGCTTGTTGTAGTCGGTCCAACAAGAGAGAATCTTGCTGCTGGTCTCGCTCTTTCCCCCCCTCTCCCCGTTCTACCGTCCAAAACAAGGCCGTATGGAGTATAGCCAAGTGGTAAGGCATCGGTTTTTGGTACCGGCATGCAAAGGTTCGAATCCTTTTACTCCAGATTATGAACACCCGATCGGATCTGTCAAGAACGAGCTGACGACTACAGGGGAAGGAAGCGGCTGACTGCAGTCCCTGAGCCCAGCTTGTAGCAAGCAAAAAGTGTGACTTGAACCTACTTTGCTAAGAGAAGATCTCGAAGGGAAAAACAGACGGCAGAAAGCAATCCCTTCCAACCAGCCAACCCCCGGAGTTGAACACAAGCCCTTTTTAGTCAAGCTTCGGCCGGGTTCTTCTATCAATCTCCTGCCCCTTGCTTCACTCCTTGTTCTGTAAACCGGTCGCTGGTTGATCTGATCGTACCCAGGACACGTGAGAGCCCAGCCAGGGAGGACGGAAAAAGAAAGGACGGACAGAGAGATAAAGCAATATAGCCTGTTCGGAAAGCGCATCTCGCATCGCATACCGGATATCTCATACCCACTTGAGAAAGAGTCTCGGATATCGCATATCGAAGACACCTGCCCCTGACCGACCTGTCCTATCTGAGAAGAGAGATCATCAAAGACGCACTCACAAGGGATATGGGTTTTCTTACCGCTTGACTTGCTTCTAGGCTTAGGGAGAAAGGCGCATCCTGGTCTGGGTTAGGGGGTTACAAACCTTGCTTTTCTCTAGAATTTCCAATCTCTACTCTGTCTTAACAAAGAAAGCCAATCCTATTAGGAATCGATCTAGACTAGCTGCCATAAAGAGCTCAAGAGACTGGGATTCGTTCAAAGGCTCGGGACCAAGGGGCGTAGCTGCTATTTCACCGGGAGTGAATGAGGCTAGGGCTATTTGACACTAATCAGAATCTCCTGATCCTCGAAACCCCCCGCCTACATAACCATTCCATATTTCTTGGCCCACTATTGGCCAAACCACCTGGGCACTAGGGACAATGTGAGTAGGATCACCTAGCCATGCTTCATAATTGAAAAAGAGCACCGTGGAAATACATCCCCCTCAGCCAAAGAAAGATGATGGAGAGTTGTCCAAAATGGGCACTACTGACTTTTCGAGAGATCTACTCCAACTAGTATGGCTAGAGTATGGCTATCGAAAGCGTGAGCATCAGCATTCAGGTTCCAAATCCAAGTGGTAGTATCAGGACCCTTAGCTATTGTTCTAGAGAAATGCCCCGGTCTGGCTGGCCCCTAAACTAATGTGAAAAGAAAAGGAGGTAAGTGATGAGACAGAGGAATTCCCCACGATGATATCCAGCGGTAAGAAAAGAAAGGCATTGTTTTAAAGGGGAATTAGGTGAATAAGTGCAATGAAGCAAGCCAAGATCAATGGAGAAGGTAAATAGGACAATGCCTCGGCTATAGCCATCCAATATGTACTGTTCATATAGGAAATCAGATCCGCGACTAAAGCATAATGGGTGTTTGAATCTATTGTACACATCTCTAGAAAGCTTAATAAGATGGAGATCAAAAGGCTAAGAGGTTTTACTAAATACGGCCCTAGGACTATTGTTCATCTTAGGAAAATGCCCTCTAATCTTTGGCGGAACTCATTCCCTAAGACCTGGATTTCTTAATTAATAAGTAGACGGATAGATAGTATTCATTAGTGGCTTTACCTCCTGATCCTGAAAGAAGCGAGAGGAAAGAAATCCAGAGCTGTTAAGAAGGGGAATCGGAAAGCAAAGATCAGAGACAC
>CM031884.1:14810631-14843131 GCA_018691285.1 Cucurbita argyrosperma subsp. sororia | reverse complement strand
CTTGCTGACTTTTGTCCTACTCGAGCTTCTCGCAATCGGAATAGGATAGGGTGTCAAAGGAGCAGGCAATTGCAGAGCCTTCTCTTGTTAGAAAGAAGAATCGGCATAAGGAAAGCGTAACCGTCAGTGCTGCTGGTACTCGTAAGTCAGCTGGCTACTAGGCAACTACCCCTTCGGTTACCCTCGCCCTATGGTTACCCGTTACTGCTCCTTCGGAGCCTCCCTCTACTAGTGGTTAGGAAGATGAAACGAAGGCACGGAGACTACTCCATTAATCAAAAATCAATGAATAGGCATCGCAGGCTGACGATCGTCTCACTTGGAGGATTTGAAAGACTGACCCCTGGTTACCTTTGAGTATGCCTGAGATTCAGACCATAATACCCTTTCCTATTCTCGTTGACTCGGAAGCTGACTGTGAAGCGGACTTAGAGGCTAAGAGCAGACTTGCTTCCTTTACTAAGAAGAAGGAGGGGATCTTTTAGCTGGACATCATCTCATCTAGTGGTGGAGCGAGGGGAGCTTTCAAAGTAGCCATTGTTTAAGGGGGTAGGAGAGCGTAGAAAACGTCAACGAAGCAGAGGGAAAGGAGAGCGGACAAGGCCTTTTTATGATGAAGGTGGGTCTTTGTCTTTCGATTAGCGTTGAGGTTAGGCCCCTAGCTTCAAAAGTGGGAGCTAAGCACTTGGCTAAATCATCATCTCCTTTCGCTGGTATGATTCTGTCTAAAGGAAAGGTTTTTCTACAAAACCAAGAAGGAAAGGATTTCATTCGGTTAGACCACCGGGGAAGGATCAATTCATTCATATCAGCTAATCCCAGCAGGGTCAGAAAACGCTTTCACTCGTTAAGCTAACTTTTCGTTACGCGGGGAGAGGTTTTCTTCTCGAAAAGAGCCTCAATCTTGTTTATTCTCGTTATGTTGAGAAAACACCTGTCTTTGTTCCAGTCCAAGGGAAGCCTCCGGGCAAAGGGTGAATGAGATCTTCTATTTCTCCCCGATTTGAAAAGAAAAGGAATGAGAATGGGAGCTGAGAAAGAAGGGAAAAAAGAGAGGGTCCGAAGAATAAACAAGATAATGAATCTATCGTCAGTCTTTGTTATTACAACCTTGTCCCCTCTCCCTGCATGGCCTTAAACCTTGGACTCAAGAGATTGAGAAGGAATAAGGGTAGGTAGGTTGATTGGTTCATTCTGTAGCTAATGTGACTCTCCTGTAACCAAAGCCGAAAGATGAGAGAGAGTTGACTCCGGCCGGGGACCCTATTTCTTCTTGATCCTTCCCCTCGTAACCAAGCCAAGGGTTTAACTATTCGATCACTCTGTCTTCGCTCCTGGCCTGGACTTGACTTAGGGTCTCATCATTCCATTGCCTTTTCTTTTCCTATTCTTTCATTGAACTGATCTTGATCCTGACTTAATTCTTGTGAGTTATTCAACCACTCTTATACTGTCCCTGAATAGTAACCAAGGGTTTAACTATCTCTTCTCCTTGATTGAATTGTAAACTAAGACTACAGAAGAGTTTACGAACTGAACTACTGAACCGGACCCTGATTGAATGGAACTCCTCTATAAGCTGCAAGAGAAGACATAGAAGCCAGAGTCATGTATTTTGGAAGAATGTGCCGGTTTTTTCCCACTCATTGAGTCAAAGAGTAAACCCCTAGCTCTTGTTCTTTTACTAATACTAAAAAGGGAGGCAGTTGAATTGAGGAAGTTCAAGTTAGCAGCTCAATCGGATCCTATATTCATATTCTCTACTCCTTGGGAAGTTAGGGATTCCATTTCACAAGGATAGCTTCAAGTTAGAGCAGCTATATAGTAGGTCAGTTGTCAGTTAGTTCCTGCCCTTGATTTCTTAGTTGTTAAAGAGCATTTGATAGATCAGTTAGAGAATGCCTCTTGACCAAAAGGTCTGGTAGTTAGAGTTAGGATTTCAGGGAAAGAGAATTAGGCAGTGCTACCTCTTTCCTCGGTAAATATGTGAATCAGGAAATAAGCTCTATTTTGCTACTTACTCCCCTGATTCCAGATTTAAGCTGATTAGTAGGGGTAAACGGTTTGAGCCAGACGAAACTACTTCTTTCTCATTCATCTTTCTTTCATTTGATTAGCTCATGAACCTATATTCCTTTCCCTGAACCTATTTACTTTATTCATTCAATCCGTCACCTCTCCAACTCGGCACTATTCGAGAACTCGGTAAAGTGGCTTCGCTTCGCCCCTGCCCCTTTGACTCTATTTATTCCCTTCCCTTATTTATTAAGGTAAAGTCAAGCAGCTTCGCTCATTCGCCTACGCTATTCTTGTCTCATTGCTTGGCTCCCTGATTGAACGAGGGTTGAACTATCTCTTTTCTTTCACTCGGTAATGAGGAAGTCAAGACGAAAGAAGAATGATCCTGAACCGGAACCTCAAACCTTTTCCTATCCTAGTTTACTGTGAAAGAAGAAATGAATTAGTAGCAAAGACTCAACCTCACCCCTTTTTGTGTACTGATCAAATCTTCTTCAAAAAAAAGAATGAAAGAAGAAAGGGAAACTTTAGAAAATGATTAATTCCCTCACTAAGAGAGATAGATGGGGATCCTTCCTTCTTTGTATTAATATGCTCTTTCCTTTCATTAGTAGTTCAACGTATATATCAAAAGTTCAGTGTGAGATTAGAATGAGATAGATTATTTCTAATTCCAAGTAGTTTAGTAATTGAGAAGAGAATGATGCATAATGATTTGAGTATAGGGGGAGTCCCGGTCTACCTCATGGATGGATAGAGAAATCTTTGGATTTATGCGATTCCTTTTTTACTGCCCTTGCTGAATATCAAACACTTATTACACTAAATCCTAGTAAGAACGAAACGAGTTGAGGGAGTAACCATTCTTTCCCCAGAAGAGGTAATCCATTGGGAAAGGACCAATGCTCCGAGCTTCCGGAATACCATGGGATCTTTGTCAAGTTCATCATCTTGAGTCTGATGACGAATTTGATTGGGAAGTTACAGTGAATGAAGGGAGAGAGAGGAAAGGAAAGGAAAGGAAAGGAAAGGAAAGGAAACTCATTAGCTGCTTTACTGTGAATAAATAGGGTACGGAGAGAAGCTCCTTTACCGAGTTCCATCTGGCTCATTCATAAAGAAAGGAGTGTTTACCTCCGAGTCAAAGAATTAGCTAGCGGCTTGACCTTCTTTACAGTTCGTGTTTGAATAACTACAATAATAGAACAATAAGTCTCATTCATCTTGCTTGAATTGAGTCTTGAGTGTTGACAGTGAAAGAAGGGAAGGTAATAAAGGGGAATAGAGGGGCAGGAGCGAAGCAGTGAGACCAAGCTGGCGAACGAGCGAAGCTGCGAAGACCGAGAAGAGGAGAGGAGAGAAGCTGCTTTACCGCCGGCCGAGTGAAAGAATAGTCTTTGAATAATAACTCAACATAACAATAACAGAACAAGTAGTTCAGGATAATGAAGCTTGAGTTCAGTCTTAGTTTACGTTTACAGTTAAAGAAGGAACAGGAGAAGGAAAGGAATCTTTCTTACAGGAGGGAGTTAAAGAAGGTTCAGGGGCAGGTTCATGAGTTTACAGTTCAATCTGGTCAGTCAGGTAATATCCTCAAAGAGTGAAAGAATCATCCTACTCCCGCTTTACCTCGTAAAAGAAGAATAGTAGTTAGTCCGCGGAAGGTTGAGTCTCATGAATAAGGAGTAGTTACAGTTCCATCAGGGGCAGGGAGAGTCAATTCTTCATTAGCTGCTTGACCAGAGAAGAGAGTCAAAGAGTTGTTACATCAGGGAAAGAAAAGAGAAAGACAAGTAGTCCCTTGTTTACAGTGAAAGAAGGATTGAATATCCGAGAATGAATCTTGAGGCTTGACTTCCTAATTACCGAGTGAAAGAGTGAAAGAAGGAATAAATAGCTTCAGTAGTTCAGGGACTAGAGGGGAAGGAAGGAGTTTACCAGTTACATCCGAGAAGGAATAGAGGTTCTCAGGTTTAAGGAGTTTACCAGTGAATCACCCTTTCCCGTATTTAGTAAAACCTCTTAGCCTTTTCAATAGTATTAAGAAACCCTAATAAGAGCACTCACCTATGAGACAATTACCTGTGTAATCTCAAGTATCTTTTCAATACTAGTTTACAGAATTGTGGCCTCAACCTCGACACATTTCTACCCTCAATAGAAGTTTTTGTCTTGAGCTAATTATCTATGTAGTCTCAAGTCCCTTCTCAAAACTTGCTTACGAAATTGAGACCTTAGCCTTGATTGATTTGTACACTCAATAGTAACTCAAGTGGCTTCAAAGGTTCTGGTAACACTGTTCACACTGCTATTAAGCCTGTTCATCTTACTTATGCGTTCTTGTTGTGCAGGTTTACTAGATTTTTAGGGTGTCTAGACAATTTTAAATCTCATTCTCTAGTTTCCAAGACAATGAGACTTTTTCATCTGGGTTGATCTACTTTTTTGGCACATTATGGTATTGACCATGTTGGCTTTTTCGTCTTAATCTCAAATTAATTAATTTTTATTAATTAATTAATTGATGTTTTGATGATAACAAACCTACCTTCAATTATTAACAATTGTCTAGTATTTTTGTCCACAGTGTAAGGTTGGGAATAACGATTTCAATGTCTTTTTTGGTTCACTCAAATTAGAGATAAAACGAAGAAGTTCCAGTCAAAACAAATCCCAACGTGATGATGTGGTGGCAAAATTGACATCATGGATCAATCGAATTCAAAACAAGATATCTGACGTGATGATGTGGTGATAAAATTGACATCATGAACCAGCGGCAAAATTGACATCATAGACCAATCGAAATATGACATTTATAAATTTAGTAGAGTAACAAGGGAAAGAAATTATAATGATTTCATTTACATTTATGAAAACTAATTGTTACTTTTACCCCGGAAGAAATTATAATAATTTCATTTAAAATTAGTATTGTGAAAAAAAAAATTTAATTATAAAATCATATCAATTACATTTATAAGGATTTCAATTAGATTTATAATACTTTTCAATTATTTTTAAAATGTTACTCGCAGTTTTATTAACATTTTTTTATTATATTATTACAATATGTTTATATATATATATATATATATATATATATATATATATATATATATATATATATAATAAAAATGAATTTAAAATATTTTTAATATTTATTAAAATAATATATATATTATATATATATATGAAACATGTGGTCTATAATTTTTTACCATAAATTTAAAAATAAATAAATATTATTTTTTGTGGTCCACATTTCTGTTCACGTTTTAGTGGTACTTATCAATTCTTATTTTTACAACTTCATCTCTATTTAAACTCTATTTTTCAGAACACACCACACAAAACATTTCACAATACACAAGTTTCATAGTTTCCTCGATCTAAACTTTTTTTTAAAAGCCTCAATTGTTGCTCTCTCCAAAAGCTTCCAATTCTATTTCTTTTTTATCTTATTTCTTTTTTATCTTATTCATGAGAGAGATGTCTATTGTATTGTGAGAAAATTGTAAATCTATTACTTCGGAGAGTTGTGGTGTGTTTCTATAAAAATTTCAGACAGTTGTATTTGTTTGATCTTCAGCCGTGGAAAGGATTGAGTTTGCTCTTGAACTCGTAAAAAGAGCGGTCTACCGGTTTGATCCTGAGTCGTGGAAAGGATTGAATTTGCTCTTGAACTCGTAAAAAGAGCGGTGTACCGGTTTGATCTTGAGTCGTGGAAAGGATTGAGTTTACTCTTGCACTCTAAAAAGAGCGGTGTAGCGGTTGGGCTCTAATCCGAAGAAAAAGTCAGAAAGTTTTATTCAAATTCCCTGAGATGCTTGGGAGTGGAGTAGGTTCAGTTTATAAAACTAGGGTGTTATATTTTCTAACCCTTTTCCTATTTAAATTCTAAATTTTTAAGTTTTATTGGATGCATAAGTTTTATTATTATTATAAAAAAAAAATTTAATAATTACATGGTTGAAACCCTATTCACCCCTCTAGGGCTGTCATATCGATCCAACAATTGGTATCATTGCGGTTTCTCTTATTGTCTTTTTTATATAAACTTTATTTTTAGAGATTATGACAAATCTACGTGTTAAAAATGACAATCAACTTCTAGACCTCCTTATTTTGATGGATCTAATTATACGTATTGGAAAGCTAGAATGAAAATTGATTATGAATTATGGTGGAATGTTAGTAAAGGTCCTTCCATTCTAATAAAAATTGTTAATAACATTGAGAAGCTTAAATTAGAGAATGAATTTGATGAACATGATATAAAAAATGTTCTTTTAATACTAGTGCTATAAATTATCTTTATTGTGTCCTAAGTAATGATGAAATTAATAGAGTATCTATGTGTTGTTCTGCATATGAAATTTGGAAAACTCTTGTAAGTAACTCAAGAGAGAACAAATCAAGTTAAAGAAACAAAAATTTGCATGTTAGCTCATAATAAAATGCATGCTGTAAGGGATGAAAAAGTAGCAAATTTTTGCTTATGGCTCTAGTGACAGAGAATAAAGTCGTGGCTCGGGGTAACAAAGAGGATGAAGAAGACGAGGTAATTCTTGAATCTCCTCTCACGATGAATTATTAAAGTTTTTGAGGAGATGCAACTTGATTTAGAAAAATTTGGTTCAAAGTATGTTATGATTCAAAAGAAATATAAGGCTTGAATTATTAAAAATAAGTCTTTATTAAATGAAATTTCTTGCTTAAAAGAGAATAATCATAATGTTGTAAAATTTGATATAGTCTGTGAAAAGCATGTATTTGATTGTGATGAGAAAACTACGTTAATTGATAAAATTAAATTTCTTGAGCAAGATTGTTGTGAAAAAGATAAGTTAATTAAATTACTCAAACAAAAGGGATAAAATACTTTGCAAGAACTTGGTAAGGTCAAAGAGTCTATTCAAAAGTTAACTATAGGGGCTAAAAAATTAGATAAAATAATTGAAGCACTAAGCCTGATGATAAAAGAGGATTAGGTTATATTGATGAATGTTCTACACCTTCAAGTTCTAAAACAATATTTGTTAAAGTATCTCCTATTATGTCTAAGCCTAGCACATGCAAATTTGTATTTCAATATGATAAATCTAGATTTGTGCCCATATGTCATTATTGTGGTGTTGAAGGTTATATTAGACCTAATTGCTTTAAATTGAAAAATTCTCAAAACATTCCTTCGGGAAGAAAATTTTCTCAAAATGTAAAATTTAACAATGTTTTAAGAAATAATTTTTCTATTAAAAATAGAATACATCAACTTAGTCCAAGAAATAAATTCATGCATGATGCTCTCTGTTTCTCGTGTGGTAAGTTTTTTAATATGAATGTAAACATGATTCCTAAATTTGTGAAAATTAACTTATTAGGACCCAAACAAGTATGGGTACCAAAATGTCAATTTTGAATATATTTGTTTATAGGTTTATTTGAAAGCCTCCAAGAAAAATAAATAGTATTTGGACAGTGGTTGCTCAAGACACATGACCGGAAACCAATTCAAGTTTGTGAGTCTTTCCAAGAAGGATGGTGGCTTAATAACTGTTGGCACAACAAGAAGGGTAAAATAATTGGTAGGGATACTATAGGTAATGACTCTAGTACTCTCTTTGAAAATGTACTTTTAGTTGATGATTTTTGAAATTTACTTTTTGATGATAAAACATAAAAATGATGTTTTGAAAAGATTTGCTAGTTTTGTAAAAAGAGTTTAAAATGAAAAATGTTTTTTTTTTTAATTACTAAAATTAGGAGTGACCATGGAGGAGAATTTAGAAAGTGTACGGTTTGAAATTTTTTGTGAAGATAATAGTTTTTATCATGACTTTCTACAAGGACTCTTCAACAAAAAGATACAAAGACTCTTGAACAAAAAGATGTGGTTGAAAGAAAAAAAAAAAATTTTACTTTACAAGAATTTGCTAGATCAATGTTAAATTAATATGATTTACCTAAATATTTTTGGGCGGAGGCTGTTAATACCGCCGATTATGTTTCAAATAGAGTTTTAATTAGACACTGTTTTGATAAAACTTCTCATGAACTCTATTGTAATAAAATTCCAAACATTGAGTATTTCAAGGTTTTTTTTTGTTCCAAATGTTTTATTTTGAACAACAAAGAAAAGTTATGAAAATTTGATTGTAAAACGGATATTGGTATTTTTCTTGTTATTCATCTACTAGTAAAGCTTATAGAGTTTTCAACTAGAGAACTTGAGAAGAATCTATACCTGAGGTATTTGATGAATCTTGTAATAATATTTGTAAAGAGTTTATTTGTAATGATGATTTAAGAAAGAAATTTTGGAGATTTACTTGTAAGTGACAAAGGAAAAGAAACTTTTTCTAGTAAAGAAGAAGTGAGCTCAAATGAAAAGAAGAAGTGCCAAAAGTATGGAGGTATGCCTCATCTTATCTCAAAGACTTGATTATTGGTGATCCCGAACAAGGTGTGAAAACTCGTTCCTTTATTAATTTGTTTTATAATCTTGTTTTTTTTTTTTTTTTTAAATTGAACCAAAAAGTCTTAAGGATGTCGAAAATGATGAGTTTTAGATTTTAGAGAAGAACTAAATCAATTTGAAAGGAACAAAGTTTGAGAATTAGTCCTAGGCCCTCTAATATTTCCATTATTGGAATCAAATGAGTTTTTTAGAAATAAAATTGATGAAAATGGGAATATCATTAAAAATAAAGCTAGACATGTAGATCAAGGTTATTGTCAGGAGGAAGGTATAGACTATGAAGAAACTTTTGCACCCGTTGCTAGATTAGAAGCTATTAGAATGTTACTTACATTTGCTTCTTACCAGAGTTTTATATTATATCAAATGGATGTGAAAAGTGCATTTGGTTATATAATGGAGGAAGTTTATGTAAAACAACCTCGTGGATTTGAAAATTTTTATTTTCCACATTATATCTATAAGTTTAAAAAGGCTCTTTATGACTTAAAACAAGCTCCAAGAGCTTGGTACAATAGACTTAGTAATTTTCTTACTTAGTAATTTTCTTATTGAGAATGATTTCAAAATATGTTATCAGTGCAAATATAGGTGGATGATATTATATTTAGTTCTACTTATCCTTCTTTAGGTGAAGAATTTTCTAAATGTATGATGAGTATGATGGTTTCTTTCTTGAACTTTAAATCAAACAACTGAAAGATGGTATCTTCCTAGATCAAAGAGAAGTACATGAAGGATTTACTTAAAATATTCAAATTCAATGAAGGTAAGATTGCAAAAAAAAAAAAAAAAAAAAAAAAAAAAAAAAAAAAAAATCTACCAAACTTGACAAGGATGAAAAAGGTAAATGTGTAGATATAAAATATTATCGAGGTATGATTGGATCTTTACTTTACTTGACTTGTAGATCTGATATTATGTTTAGTGTATGTCTTTGTGCTAGGTTTCAATCTTGTCCTAAGAAATTTCATTTACCTGAGGCTAAAAGAATATTTAAATATTAGCTTGGGACTATTAATTTAGGAGTGTGATATCCTAGAAATGTTGAGTTTAAATTAATAGGATATTCTAATGCGGATTTTGCAGGAAGTTTACTTGATCGTAAAAGTACTAGTGGAACTTGTCAATTTCTTGGTAATTCATTAGTTTCTTGGTTTAGTAAAAAAAACAAAATTCAGTTGCCTTATCTAATACGGAAGCCGAATATATTGCGGTTGCTAGTTGTTGTGCTCAAATTCTTTGGAGGAAACAAATTCTTTGTGATTTTGGATTAAAGTGCCTATCTTTTGTGATAACACCAGTGCTATTAATTTAACCAAAAATTTTGTTCATCATTATGTAAACATACTGTCATTAGACATCATCTCATTAGAGAGCATGTGCAAAATGAACATATTATTCTTGATTTTGTAAACTCTAATAAACAATTAGCATATATTTTTACCAAGCAGTTAAATGAAGATTTTTTTTTTTTTTTTTTTTTTTTTTTTTTTTTTTTTTTTTGCAAAAATAGGCTTGAACTTGGTATTATTCCGTATGATATATTTTAAATTTGAGTTTGGTATTACTCGGTTTGATATATTTTGAATTTTATAATCTTATTTAAAGACATGTTCTTAAGGGGAGCATGTCATTATTTTATTATTTTTTATTGTTCTTTTTGATGATTACAAAGGAGAGAAAATTAAGAAAAATATGCTCTAAGTTTGTTATTTTAAAATTAATGAATCACTTCATTTTATTTTATAATTAATGAATCACTTTGATGTTGTGATGTTTCATAATTCATTGAAGCATGAATATAGAGGGAGAATATGGATGTGAGTGAATTTCAAAGTTCTTATGATATATTAGAATGCATATGATTTTGCATCGATGTTGGTATCAATATTATTATTTGGACATGTGCATTATTTTAAGTTTTATTGTTTTCA
The DNA here is from genome assembly GCA_018691285.1 of Cucurbita argyrosperma subsp. sororia. Lineage (NCBI taxonomy): Eukaryota > Viridiplantae > Streptophyta > Magnoliopsida > Cucurbitales > Cucurbitaceae > Cucurbita > Cucurbita argyrosperma. The sequence continues at coordinate 14,832,694 of CM031884.1, read as the reverse complement.
TACTATTTTTTCTTGAAATGGTTTGTCATCGTAAAAAAAGGGAGATGGTTGGCTTTTTTTGCCTTAATCTCAAATTAATTAATTAATTGATGTTTGGACGATAACAAACCTACCTTCAATTATTAACAGTTCTCAGTATTTTTGTCCATAGTGTAAGGTTGGGAATAACGATTTCAACGTCTTTTTTTGTTCATTCAAATTAGAGATAAAACGAAGAAGTTCCAATCAAAACAAATACTCGATGTGATGATGTGGTGGCAAAATTGACATCATAGACCAATCGAATTCAAAACAAGATATCTGACATGATGATATGGTGACAAAATTGACATCATGGACCAGCGACAAAATTGACATCATAGACCAACTGAAGTATGACATTTATAAATTTAGTAAAGTAACAAACGGTAGAGTTTTCAATTAAATTTATAAAAGATTTCATTTAAAAATTAGTTTTAAGAAAAAAAAATTTAATTATAAAATCACATTTAAATATGTTATATATATATATAATAAGAATGAATTTAAAATATTTTTAATATTTATTTAAAATAATATATATATATATATATATATATATATATATATATATATAATAAAAATGAATTTAAAATGTTTTTAATATTTATTTAAAATAATATATCTATATATATATATATATAACATGTGGTCTATAATTTTTTATGATAAATTTAAAAATAAATAAATATTATTTTTCGTGTTACACGTTTCAGTTCACGTTTTAGTGGTCAAACTCATCACCTCTTCCTATTTTTCAGAACACAACACACAAAACATTTCACAATACACAAGTTTCTTAGTTTCCTCGATCTAAACTTTTTTCTAAAAGCCTCCATTGTTACTCTCTTCAAAAGCTTCCAATTCTATTTCTTTTTTATCTTATTGATGTCTATTGTATTGTGTGAAAATTGTAAATCTATTACTGTAGAGAGTATTGTGTGAAAATTGTAAATCTATTACTTTAGAGAGTTGTGTGTTTCTATAAAATTTAAGACAGTTGTACCTGTTTGATCCTGAGCCGTGGAAAGGATTGAGTTTGCTCTTGAACTCGTAAAAAGAGCGGTGTACCGGTTTGATCCTGAGCCATGGAAAGGATAGAGTTTGCTCTTGAACTTGTAAAAAGAGTGGTGCACCGGTTTGATCCTGAGCCATGGAAAGGATTGAGTTTGTTTTTGCACTCGTAATAAGAGCTGTGTAGCGGTTGGGCTCTGATCTAAGGAAAGGGTCAGAAAGTTTTATTCAAATTCTCTAGGAGGTGCTTGGAGAGTGGAGTAGGTCGAGTTTGACTGAACCACTATAAAATTAGTGTGTTATATTTTCTAACCCTTTTTCTATTTAAATTCTAAATTTTAAATTTTATTGCAGGTATAAGTTTATTGTTATTAGAAAAAAAAAATTAATAATTATATTGTTGAAACCCTATTCACCCCCTCTAGGGTTGTCATATCGTTCCAACAGACCATTGATCGGTGCTCGTGATCCTAAGATGCTCGGTGTCACAATTGCACATTTTTTGGTAGTGAACTTTGTGTTTGTGTGGCACTCACTCCCAACGCCGAGTGAGTCAAGCTAATTCAGATTCACGTCGCCTATGGTCGAGCAACATATGTTCAGGACTCTAGCCCTGTTTTAAGAAGAAGATTTTAGAAAATGGGGACAAAGAGATTTTCGAAAGAGAGTTTGAAAGTAAGATTGAAAAAATGTATCAAAAGCAATGTCATGGGCTATAAGCGAGAAAGACAACATAATGGCTTAGATATCATTTAACTCTGGTTAGGCAGAATTGATTTGATGATCAGTCGTATCCTCCTATAGTGCATTTTGAGGTGATTCAGGTTTGGCAGACTTAGACATGATTTTGCCGAACAATCATATAAAATATCGATGGGAGGAGTTGACGACTAGTCGCATCCCCCTATAGTATATTCTGAGACGATTCAAGTGTAGCAGGCCTAGACATGAATTCACCAGACAGTCATATAACAGAAAATACAGTAAGACAATACAACATGAAGTCAAATAAAGAGTTTGCATGACATGAATATGTGGTCATTGGCAACATGTCCTGGACGAGCATGACTGTGACACTCGGTCTATTAGAAACTATTGACCAAGGTCACCGTGAAACCGTTCTAGCTCAAGTGTCCTAATCTTAACTTGTTTGACTCATGCAAGCTTGTCATCGAGATAATCCTATCGAGCACCTATAGCATAGAATTCATTTTCTAAATACTAATTCAAGCTCAATGGAGGGATAATATTCATCCATCACTGAAAGCACAAATCATAATATCCGATGCATCTCATTACCCATCTCTAGAAACTCTTTCCCCTACAATACTTCAACTAACTCTTCTTAAGACAGCCTATATTAGTAATAAGAGCAAAAAAAAAAAAAAAAAAAAAAAAAAAAAAAAAAAAAAAAAAAAAAAAAAAAAAAAAAATTGAAGTTTCCTAGTATTTAGTTCTGTGGAAAGGAGAGATGTATTTGAAGAGGTCAATAGTCATATTTTACATTTCTCGTTCCTTTATCTCATAATAATATTAATTTCTTTGCAGTTATTTAGTTTTAAATTAGAAATTAAATGACAAGAATTTTTTATGTCTAAATCTGTAACAATATTTTTTTTTTTTTAGAGAAAAAGCAAGAAACAATTAAAATTGGTAAAAAAAATAAACTTGTGAAAAAAAAAAAAAAAAAAGAAGAAGAAGAAGGAAGCAGAGAAGAGGGAAGATCAATGCAGTATTAAATTGTTAAGACACTTTTATATTCCTCCAACACTAACGGTAGAAAATGTATAATATATATATAAATAAATAAATGTACATATAAACATATATAAATAATATATATGTGTATATATAAATAAATAAATGTACGTATAAACATATATACAAAATATCTAATATTTGTCTGAAGTCTAAACACATGAATTATGGTAAAATTTAGCTAAATAGTTTTGCATAACTTTGAACTTGAAATTGATGTCATGAACTCATTTAGCTTGACTTGAATTTCAAAAGACAAACGCTTGAGCTAATCAGGTAAGTGGCCTTACTATCGGGGTATAGTTAGAAGTTTGTGTCCTATATGATGACATGTGTCTCGTAGTTCTGCACGTGTCATATGTTTGATATGTGCGAATGATATGACATGATATGTTTGCGATGTGATAAGACTACGATATGATATGTTAATGATATGATACATGTTATAATATGATATGATATGTTTGACGATATGATGTATATTGTAATATGGTTTATGATATGATATAATATGTTGGAGGACATGTTATGTGCATGATATGACATGATATGATGTGTGAAATGAACGTCGCATAGTAAATATGTTTCGATATGGTATACAACCTTAATATATGTTTTAAAGGCTATGCTATAAAGATGATATGATATGAAGGAAAATGTGAAAGGTTATTTTTACATGGTTTGATATATGAAAAAGGTTGGGACCTCATGCATCGGAAACTTTTCCTATTTACGATGGGTACGAACGCTTACATTATGAAAAAGAAAATGATTATTTTGTTTATCATAATACTATGACGGACACTATTCCTATTGGGTGTTCTGCAAGAGCACCAGAGAATGCTAACCCGACCAAAAAAGGGGCCCAAGAGGTGTGCGAACCAATGGGTGGGTCCATATTTGCATGTATGGACCGTTTAGAATAGTAACTACACATCCAATGACCCACTTAGGATAATCATCTAAGAGAATATAGATTTAAATGATAGGTCACATTCATGATTGTATGTGCTTGCATCTAACCCAAATAGTAGGGTCACTTACTAAGTATTTTTTAAAATACTCAAATCACGTACTACTTTTATTTTCCAAGACAGTGGCATCGTAACTTTAAAGACTATGATATATGCATAGGATAGTTGTATTTAATTTCATAAACTATAGGTTAGTATAGGGTATTTCTTTTTTTTTATTTTACTTATGTCTATTTTCAATTTTTCCATTAGTTTGTTTTAAGACCTTTCATTAAAGATGTAAGTTCATATCAATGTTTTATGATTATGTTTCAAATGATTATTTCTGCATAAAATGGTTACGTTATGTATACGGTAGCAACTTTATGTTAGTAAAATCTAGGGTTGTTACAATTGGTATTAGAGTTCTAGATTATAGATTTTGTAGACTAGCTTACGAGATCATATTCATGAGTGTATGCTTGCATCTAACCCAAATAATGAGGTCACTTACTAAGTATTTCTTAAAATACTCAAATCACGTGCTACTTATTTTCCCGGTAAAGGCAAGACTCCCCTACACAATTGACGGTAGCATCGCTACTTTAAAGACCATGACATATGTATATGGTAGTTGTATTCAATTTCGTAGACTATAGGTCAGTATAGGATTTTTTTTTATTTATTTTTAATAATTTTTTTTTTAATTTTTACTTATGTCTATTTTTAATTTGGCATTGGTTTTGTTTTAAAGACCTTTCATTAAATACGTAAGTCATGTCAATGTTTTATGATTATTTTTGCATAAAATGGTTACGTTGTACAGTAACGACTTTAGGTTAGTAAAATCTAGGGTCATTAAAATTGGTATAAGAGCTCTAGATTATAGATTTTGTAGACTAGTTTACAAGGTAGGCTTGACATGTTCCATGGTTTCACTACTAATGTCCCGTCACCATCAGGTATGTATGCATTAGATGAGAAAATGAAATGTCGTTAATTGCATATGTTGTTATTGTTTGATCATTATCAAATATAAATCATAATAGAATTTTGACATAATTGAATACATTATGAATTTACCTCATCTAGAATGTGAATGTTAATTGATGTATTGACCCTGATTAGATTTAGCAAGTTTTGTACGGTGAATGAGAAGCTATAATTTTAGTAAGCTACTAACATGCATGAGAATATTTCAATTAGACGTCTCGAATATATTTAAAATATACAGTGTTATGACTATAGAGATGAAAAGTAATGTACCAACGTGTATACGGGTGAGTGAGTAGTTTCAAATGAAAATGACTAAGAAAGCTTGATAGACAACAATATTTTATAGTCTGCTATAGATATTAACGGTGGTAGTCCGTAAAGAAATTTTGTTTAGACGCACCTCAAGGGGACAAGTTGCACTCTCGGTGTGACACGTGGAACTCGACGACTAGCGCTTCCAAGTCTGGTTAGAGCTGAGGGGGACTGTCTGAGTTGAAGGCGGTCGGTTCGGGTCGGGTCGATTAGTTTGAGTCTCCCTCTATTGACGCGATGCATGCCTCCCTCTATGGCCGTTTACCCAATTTCCCCGCTGTGGTCACTAATGGGCTGGGCTGTTAATTAACTTGGGCCGGTCTTGGCTGGGCTTCCTTTTGTGAATAACATTGTTGAACGTGACAAGTGCTCAAATCTAGTGAGATTTTATTTATTATCATTTTATTCTCTTTCAGATTTTTACAAATTAAGGTTTTGTTCATTATTTTAACCTACCATCCACATTTTCATCCACATTTTCCTTCCGAGATTTTTCTTAAAGTTGGTAAAATAAGTCACGTAGGCGAGGTTTGCACTCTTTTATAAGGATTTTCTTTTCTGACAAATGTGAAATCTCACACAAGTTTAAAGTTTGCGAGAGGGAATGTACGATATGGATAAAAAAAAAAAAAAATGTAAAGAAAACCGATGATGGGTCATGAGTTGTAATTGATTTGTAATTGATTAGCGGAGGAGCTGTCTAAGGTCATTGAGCAACAAGTGGTATGAAATGTCCAAGTATTTGGAAATTAAGCTATTACCAAAGGAATGGAGCCCAATGAGACACCAAAAAGTCAAGATAGGTGAATTATTTTGCTCAACTAGGTTAGATCACACGTAAACAAAGTGGGTTGTAACCCAACTAAGTTGGTAGCCCCCGAGAGATGAGACTAGGTTGGTTGGTGGAGCTAGCCTAACCAAGTGAGACCAAAAACCGACTCGATGAATCCAAGTAACCAAGTGGGTCATTGGACAACTAAATGAAAAGTTTCAAATCCATCTACTAAAACCTATAACAAATTCAATCTGAGTGGTACGTGGCCCTAAACATTGAAAGTAGGCACAATGCTCAATAATAGTGTGCTTGTCGGATTAGCACATATTGGAATGATATGCATATCATTCTTTGGATTAGCACATATTGGAATGATATGCATATCATTCTTTGGATTAAAGATTAAGTTGGATTGGGTTATTTAGACCCAACTTAATTGTTCCGATTATAATTTTTTTCAACTCAATCAACCTTTGTGACACGAACACAATCCAACCCTATTTTTTTTGGATTGGGTTGATTCGGATTGTTCGTACCATTTATTTTAAATATTTATTTTTAATAAAAATAAAATATTAATCATAGTGCCTCACTCTTAAACATATATATAAAAGGTAGAAAACATAAGAACATAGTTTCTACAGTAGAAAGCTCTATAAAATTCAGAGCCCCAAACTAACTCGAGCATTTCATCATCTGAGCTTCGTTTTATAGATAACAATGATGCTCTTTATGTTACATCTAAAGTTGGTATGTCACCTCCAACGACCATGCTGACATGCATTCAATTAACCCAACTCTTCATTTCAGAAGGATCTCAAGCAATTTAGAGATGGATAAAAATAGAAAGGCCAAAGGGAAGAGAGGATGAGGTAAAAAAGTGTGGTTAAAAATCAAACTCCTCATTCCCAAGAGAGAGACAGATAGAAGCATTAATAATGTGGTCAAAATGGATGTGATAAATAAGGACAGGGGCAGCAGCTAGAGAGACACACTGACAGGGGACACGTTAAAGTGGAACAAGGAGTAAAATGAAATACATACATAATACACTCATTTATATCAATGTGTTCTTACCTTCAGTTACGTTCTATCACCTCCTCTAAACTCTTTATAAGGGTATAGCTTTCGTTTCAGATTGGTTTCATTTGGTTCAGGTAATCTACTTCACCTAAGTTTATTTCAAACATTTGGTTCAAGTCATTTAACTCATCTAAGTTGATCCTATCATTGAGTTTACCTGAGGTTGTTTAATATAGCTACGCTCTTTACTGCTTCCAACATTCATTTCAAATCATACTTATAAATAGGTGACATGCAACCTCTTAATCACTCTAACTCATAGTACACATGCAAATCTCGTCAATTTTGATAGATCACTTTAGAGATTAGTTTGGTGACTCTCTAATAAACTCTACATAATATACATCATAATCGTGAGGAGGTGACCTTTTGTGCCTGCCAACTACTATGATATTATGCAGATGTGGACACCAAAATAAAGGAAATGTACATGAATGTTTCAAAAACTACATCCAAATGAGAGCAATCTTGAGAATAGGATTCTTGAGAAATGTTTAAAACAATTGAAGTTACTACCATACCAACAAGGTGTATCTTTCTTTCGGTGACTCAATTATAAGAACTCTAAAGTTAAGTGTGCCTTAGCTTGAAACAATTCTATATATTGGAACAATTCTATATAGGGCAATATTAGATCATAATTCATCCTAATTTTTAATCATGGATATGATGGGTTATAAATAGTATGAGTGGTACCTCTTCTATTTAGATGTTGTTCAGTGACAAACTAAGGTGGAAGTTGTAGGGCACCCGATGCTGGAGTTCCCCATATTCATCCTAATTTGAATCATGGATATGACCGGGGTTATAAATAATATGGCGGTACCCTCCTAGTAAGATGTTGTTTAGGGACAAACTAAGGTGGAAGTTGTAGGGCACATGATGTTGGATTTTTTAGGCTTTGAAATTCAAACTGGGAGGAAAAAGTTATAGATGGATTGACACTCTAGAATAACCCCTTCCGTGAACGCGCAACTTTTCAATTCTCCTCCACCTCTTAACCGATAATCTGCAAATACCTGAAAAAAGAAGGAAAAAGAAAGTGGGTATAAAAATAATTAGTAAGCAACCTACTTGTAGGTTCTTATGACTACCTTTTTTATATTTGTCCGAAGCAAAAATTGCGACTATGGTCGAGATGGTGTAAAAAATAAGGTTAATTTTTTTCGTGTATCCAAAAAAATTTGAAAGCATAATATATAATATATTTACATTATATCAAAATTAAAAGCATGTGTTATTAAAGTTATATTATTTACATTATATCAAAATTAAAAGCATGTGTTATTAAAGTTTATTACAAATAAGGGATGAGTTTGAGATACATTTACAAATAAAATACAAAATACCAAAAGTTTATAGATGGATTGACACTTAGAATGATCCCCTTTGTGAACGCGCAACTTTTAAATGCTCCTCCACCTCAACCGACAATCTACAAACACCTGAAAAAAAGAAGGAAAAAGAAGAGTGGTATAAAAATACTTAGTAAGCAACCTACTTGTAAGTTCTCACGGACTACATTTTTTTAGTTTTGTCCGAAGCAAAAATTGCGACTACGATTGACTCGTGGGTGTAAAAACTAAGGTTAATTTTTTTTGCGTATATTTGAAAGCATAATATATAATATATTTACATTATATCACAATAGAATTTATACATAATTAGTTTTAAATATAAAATAATGAACGAATACAAGACATTAAAACAAAATAGGTTGGAGACGATGGGTGAGGCTTGTATGTGGCATCTGCTCTAGAGTCCACTTCCGACCTTGACTGCTCCTTAGTTAACCGTAGAATATGGAAAACATGGAGTGTGAGTACAAAGGACTCAGTAAGTAGTCTACTTGTATGCACTTAATCGTGTCCTTGAGATATGTTAGGGTACCACACTTATTTATTGTCTTGTTCTTGTCCTTAGTTTTTGTTCTTGAGCCTTATCCTTGCTTCCTGTTTCTTGAGTGGTACCTCGCTACCTTCATGTCTTAACATACTTGGGACTGAGATAGTACTACTTTAGGGCGTGAGTGTGTGATAAGCTTATGTAATACATGTTCTTGAGGCAACATCCTGATAACTTAAAAATTAAGAGCTTACTTGCTGCTCAACTTAATTTAGGGTAGCATCTTAATTACTTAAAAATCAAGAACTAGCTTAAAAGCATATCATGAGATAACGTCCTAATTACTTAAAAATTAATTGCTTACTTTTATCTCCTCTTGAGTAAGAGTAGCCTCCTTGTTTACTTAAAAATCAAAATCTTTCTTAAAGCTTATAATGAGATAGCATCATTAAATCAAGTTCTAGTTTTAAAGCTCATCTTGACGGAGGGTAGTCTTCTAATTACTTAAAAACTAAAATCTATCCTAAAACTTATCATAAGATAACATCTTGATTACTTAAAAATGAAATGTTTACTTAAAGCTCATCTTAATTTAAAGTTACAACCGAATTACTTAAAAATCAAGGTCTAACCCAAAGCTTAACAAAAACTTATAACACACCCATGTCTACTTAATAACACTCAAAACATTAAAGGAATTCATTAGGGTGTATAAATATTGAGGTTAATAGTTAGGGGCGTTTTAGTCGTCCTTTTTTCTTAGGCCTTTAACTCAAACCCCTAACTTAGTTTATGTTCGAAACTTGAACAAAATTTCTTTAAAATCTTAGGTAAACCTTCATGTTCTTGTACATAGGCCCTACTTAGAAATCTTGAGTCATTTGGAGGGTGTTTGAACCTTGAAATGTTCTTGACGGAACATTAGAGGTATTATGGTCATTTTCATTGTAAACTTGGTTCGAGCTTCAAACATGATCGAATAGTTGTAAAAAACTTACATGATCTTAAACCTCATAAAATAAATCCACTTATAAAGATTCATAATATTTGAAGGTCATTTAGGTCATGAACGGGAAGTTAGTTTATCATAGGAGTATTAGGGTAATTTTACATTCTTACTTGGTTTAACTACTTGTCCTTATCCATTGACCACTAAATTTCATATATAACCTTACCATATAATATTATGCCTAATATTAAAGTAGTTGAATTTATTTAGTAAGTAAATTATCTAGTTTAGGTTCTTAACTCATTCTTCTTGGCTTATTTTTTCCATGGAACTTAAAGCTCATATTGAATTCCAAACAATTCCTACAAGTATTTCTTAAGAAGAGTCTAAGATTAGCTACTTATCTCTTAGTCAATGTTCGATGCCTCAGTTCTCGAGATTTTGATATCCAATTTACTCCAAGTTTTCTTTGACATTTTTTTTAGAGAGTCTATATTTTGGAACCATAAAAATTTTATAAGAATCAGGTCTTGAGGGGGATTAATTTTAAAAAACGTTACATGCCATTTCTCTCCGCCGCCGGAAAGCAGCGCACCTAGCCTCGTAGGGTGAACTTTTGGCCTTGATTTCTTCACAGAACATCTGTAATTTTTTTATTTACCTCGTCATGGATTGTAGTTCTAGTTAGTCCCTTCCAAAGTTGTCTAAATACTTTTTTCTTTGTCAGAGTAAACATGGAAAAATGGAAAATTTCTTGATTGGGACCTTAACAAGCCATGATTTCTAAGCCTTATTAGGTCGGGATTCCTTCGTAAAAAAATGTTCAACTTCATCCCTAAAGCTAATGGAGTGCTTAATTTTTGACGAGATAGCCATAGGTAAAAATTTAAACTTACTCCCGAATCACATTCGAAAATGATTTTCTTCAATTGGCACGCTTTTGAGTTGGTTGGTTTTTCGAGATCTTTTATGAAAATACTCCTTGATGTAGAAATTGAATGGGATAGTTTACACACGATGATTACGTGTGTAACCTTAGACTTAAAAATTCAATCTTCTTAAACTCATTAATGATGAATCGAATTGAGCATATATGTTAGAAACACTTTCAGCGCTCGAATTCTTCACTAAAGTTATGGGTAGCTTTATGTAGAACATATAAAACAAGTTTTGAAGTTAATAGTGGACTATAACAAACTCAATTTTAGAAGAAATACGAGAAGAGATAACAAAAACAAAACGACTATAATTCTTGATTGGAAGCTCGATGTTGCTTGATTCTTTTCCAAAACTTTGGACACCCTAAATTGAAACTAAAATTTTTAGAATTTCCATGAGAAATATTATCTTCAAATTTGGGGCTCATCCCCTTCATTTTGAATTGGAGTCATTGGATTTGTGAGTTGTAAGTCTTTTGGAACGTACACAATTTTGAAGAAGATCCAACCACTTGATTTTGAGATTTCATTGATTTTTTGTGCATGTTGCCCTCATGGTTGTGATTTTGTATTTTTTTATCAATGGAAAATTCTTAAATATCTTGAACTTTATAGCCATTTTGGTAATTTGCCACTTTTTATTATTTTATTAATTTTTAGAAAAATTCAAGCATTTTCTGAAAATCCTTTACCCCTCTTGAGAAGAAAAAAAAAAAAAAAAAAAAAAATTCTCTACCAAGAATTAAAAAAAAGCTAGAAAATTTCTTAAAAACTAGAAAAATTAACTTTTGTTCGTCCATTTAAGCTTACTTTTGCCTTTTTCTAATACTTTCCAAAGACCTTAGGTCTTTACCAGACCTTATTAGGGCAATGGAATTATTTCCTTAGATTCTGTTGAACTTTTGTTAGGTCTCTTAACTTTTTCTTGGTTTTCTTATACCTTACTTGGACACCCCAAACTCACCCGAGTTTCTTAACCGTACTTGGAGTCTTACACATCGCATCTTTAATCTAGAAGGTATCTACAAGCTTTTCTCCAGACTTTAGAAAATTTGGACCTACGTCTCTACTACTATTAGAGTATCTGGGGGAGGTCTCGAAGTTCTAAGTAGGGGGGGGTTATTACCTGATTTGAATCTTACTCGAGTTTGTACAAGTTTTCCAATCTTTCTAATATTTGTCTAGGTAGCATGCTTTTGCCTATACAACATAACAACTGATGTCATATGTTAAGGCGCTACCTCATAGAGTTCTGATGGGATAGTTTGGCGTGTAAATCTAAACACCATATATTGAAGTTTAGTTGGCAAATTGTCCCATATGATCATAAAGTCACCCTCGTTTTGGGGGAGTGACTCCCGTGTGTCAGCTAAACTACTATATCAGCCCATGTGCTCCTAGACCCCCTCACAAGGAAGATAGGTTTACAACAAAGTAGCTCGTTGGGGAGGCCCCTCGACATTTTCACATGGTTGGGGCACCTAGTCATCTTGACACATTACACTAACAAATCTAGGCCTAGCACGATAGTACTGGTACCGAAGTAGAAATGGTAGTGGAGATTCTAATGACATCATTCATACTACTAATAGCTTGAAATGCTACCTTAGTCCATTCTTGCATGCGTTGGAGGTCTACTAGGTTCATAGGAGCATCTAGGTAGTTTAAATCTCGTCTCTCATTTCTAGAACGTTTAAGACTAACTCCTGGGCTAAGCCATTCTCTTGGTACACACAGGTTTTAGACCTCTGATTTGCAGCTCATGATGCTAAGGTGATTGGTCTAATAGTCATGTACTGACTAGGGCCAACCCTAAACTGCTCTTGCTCTAGCTCCCTAGCCTTAACTTGATTCTCTTGCGCATGCTTTGTTAAGGAAATTATCATATCGATCACATAAAGCATGATATTCATAATCTACAACATTAGTGCAAGCTTATTAAAAAAATCCTATCAATCACTTAAGAGCACGAAATCATAATAAAGTACTCGTGTAAACTCAACGGAGAGATGACTTCTACCAACTCACCTTAAGGAAAAATCAAAATAGCCCATCCTCATTTCTAAAATAGTGAAAAAAAATAAATAAATAAAATCTTGTCCTACGAGCATTTTGGTATCTTTTACATCTTACATTCTAACATTCCGACTCGTCCAAATTGCTCAACTTGAAACTATAGTCATGCATAATCCCTTCATAGCTATGTGGAAAGCATAAAACCAACATGCAACTTAAATTCTCATGCAACTTAAATTCTCATCTCAGGGGTATTTCATTAAAAAAAAATTCGTAACATATATACAATGCATTCTCATCCAAATCATGTCCTTCTGAAGTCTTAAACATGCATGTTCTAATCACATAAGGCAAGAAATGCTCGCATTCTACCACGTCCTAGTATTCGTACAAGTATTATTTGAAAAATTCCAAGGGCTGCTTACTGAGTGATGGGTGCCTTCTTGAGCTAGCTTTTTTGAGTATTCGGAGTGTTAATGATATTTAGCCTTAAATTATGGTTTACCATATGTATTATATTTGACTCTTTATTATAGAAAATTATCTTCTATGATATTTAGCCTTCCATTACGGTACCATAGGTACCATATTTGACCCTTTATTGTAGGCAAATATCTAGATATTACCCCTCTATTATGGTTTATCATAGGGGTCATATTGCCCTTTTATTATAGAAAAATATCTTGTATCTATTTAATACTCTTTCCATTTAGTGTGGTGGTTTTAGAAAAATTCTCATGGTATCAGCCCCTTTTCGAGTTAGCAACCATGATCATTTCTTCTCTATGGCTTTCGAATCCTCCTCTCATCTTCTTTCTCTTTTCACCATCCAAATTTCTTCTTCTAATTATCTTCTTTGGAAAGCCAACTTCTCCCTATCCTTGAGAGTCAAGACATGCTGGGCTATGTGATGAAACTATGGTTCCACCACCTCGCTTTGAACTATAAACCTCCTCAAAACTCAACACCAAATATTTGATGTGGAAAGCAGCCGATCAACAACTTCTCTGTCTCTTGCTCTCTTCTCTCACCAAGGAAGCCATTATTGTCGTCTTTGGTCTCCTCCACTACACGTAAAGTTTATTCGGGTTGGAAAAAATACATTCAACCATAATTCGAAAGCTCGTGAACTAAGACTCAAGGATGACTTGCAGCTGATGAAACGCAACATCAAACCTGTTGCTGAGTATGCCTGTACCTTCAAAATAAAAAAAAAAAAAAAAAAATTTGTGACCAACTTCATGCCATTGGCAGACCCATCAAGGACATTGATAAAGTGCACTTGTTCCTTCGTGGACTCGACACCGATTTTTAATTTTTTCTACTAGTCATATGACTCTCACCCCTCTCCCCTATTTTGCAGATTTAGTCTCTAAAGCTGAAAGTTTTGAGTTGTACCAGTGCTTGCTTGTGTCTTCTAACTCCACTCCTATGACATTCACAGCCACTAAATCGTGGTAGCACCCATGGAAGTCATTTTGCTTCACACTGTCGCAACAAGCAGATTGTTCTTATTCCACACAACAAGTCTTACCAAACTGAGGACAAACCCACTCCGGGTAGTTTCATTGACCACCTCGCTACCCCAAATATGCCGCATGGAGGGCCATTATGGTTGACTGCTGCTATCAACGATATGTTAGACCTGATTCTGCTCATGCTCAACCTTCCTGAAGCCTTCAACACGTCCTATTCTATTGCTAGACTCGAGGCGGCTGATTGATTTTTTGGACACTAGGGCTTTGACTCATATGACGGCTAACCCATCTATTTTGGATCAGTCTACAAATTACACGGGTAAGGACTTTGTGATCGTAGGAAATGGTGCATCCCTACCTATTACCCACAATGATATTCTTTCTCTTAGCTCCAAATATTTACTTATTAGATGTCTTGTTGTCACTTTATCTCACTAAAAAAATCTTCTTTCAATTACTACATTAACGTCTGATTTTTCCTCTCGTCCGTTACATTTTCTAATAATCCTCTTACTATCCAGAATTTGTCAAACAGTAAGGATGGTTGGCAACCGGTAAAAAGGGATGGAGGGCTATATGTGCTGGAGCGCGGCAAATCTGACTTTATTTCTGTCCTTAGAAACAAATCTTTTACGTGCTTCATGTGATTTATGACATGCTCGCCTGAGTCATGTGAATTATTATGTTATTTATTTTTTAAATAAAAAAAGGTCATATTTCTCTTACGTTTTTATTGTCTTTTCCATCACTATTTTAGTACGTGTCAGCTTGCATAAAGTCATCGATTTCCTTACTCTCGCAATGAACGTAGGCCGTTGTCATGTGTTAGATCTTATTCATTGTGATCTTGGGGTCCTTCCCCCTTCAAATTCCAATTTGGATTTTCTTTATTATGTTTATTTTTATTTATGATTATTCTGCGATTCACTTAACGTTTACTCTTTAAATTTTAAAATCTGATTTCTTTGATATCTTTTTTTAAATTTCAAAATTTTTTGGAAAATCAATATTTTGCTCGTATCAAGATTTTTTAAAGCGATGGTGGTGCCGAATTTACTAGTACTTATTTCAAAAAATAACTTATGTACTTCTGGCATCTACCCATCAACACTTCTTTGTCCATATACACATGCTTAAAATGGTCGTGCTGAGAGAAAACATGGTTATGTGACTGAGATTGGCTTGATCTTTCTCTCACTCTCATCTTTCTCCTCATTTCTGGATTGATGCCTTTGACTGCAGCTTATATTATCAACCGGTTGCCCTATCCACCTCTTGGAGGTAAGTCATCCTTTGAGCTCCTCTACACTACTCTCCACATTATGACAATTTTGCATCCATTTTGATGTTGTTGTTATCCTTATTTGCGTGATTATATGCCTAACAAGATTTCTCCCCGCAACATTCCTTGCATTTTCTTGAGTTGTTAGTCCCTCTCACAAGGGTTTTGTTTGTCTTGATTCCCACCACCACTAAGCTATACATCACCCGTCACTCTCAATTTGATGAAACGTTACTCTCCTGTCTCTAGCTCCCAAGCCCAACCTCTTTCTTCTCTCCATTTTCAAAATTTATTGGAACTACATCTTTACCATATTCATTCATCCCCTCCTACCACTTCTTCCCGCGCATTCCTTGATCAAGCTCATCTCTGTGTGATATTTGTTCTGACCGTGTGGATGAGTCTGTAAAAGTTGATACTTCTCTTGCAGGTTCCTCTTTTGGCCTTGAGCCTATCTTAATTGAGTTTCTACACACTTACGCTGTAGTTCACAAATAGTTAAGATACAAATTCCAAACTCTTCCTGATACTCCATCTTTAAGTTTCATAAATAAATTGAGGGGAGATAATGCCTCAAAATGGTAACTAACAAACCTTGTTTTTTTTAGGGAAGGAGCAAAGTCGCGCAAAACGTCTTCTTCCCTGGGAGGAGGAAGACGAAGACAAATGTCGTGGGTGGTTCAATTGAACCTGCCATGTCAGCCAAAAAAAAAGACCCCACTTTAGTTTTTTTTTTTTTTTTTTTTTTTTATAATTAAATTGAACCTCCTTACAGGCCAATTCTGTCGACAAAAATTTTGCAATGGTTCCAGAAAACTAGGCTCACTATGGAACCTATTCAAAGAAAAATTGAAGGAATGGAGTAATGAAAGATCAAGAATACAACGTCTCCCAAACACCAGATAAGAGGGGTAAGTAGCCCATCTTAAATTTTCCCTTAAGAAATACTTGTAGGAAATCGCATTGAATTTCAGTGTGAACCTTAAACTAAGTATGAATTTAGCAAATATAAAGAAAAAAAACGCCAATAACCAAGAGTTTAGGTCTCAAAAGACAATCATATTCACTCAGGATTTAAGTAACATATCAATCAATTTAATTAAATGAAACTGTGTTGGCCGATTAATTTTTGTTACTAAGCTGTATTATGGCATGCTAAGGTTATATATTAAGTTTGGTGGTCATTGAATAAGGATAATTATGTAAAACCAAGTACACAATGAAAATTGAGACGTATAATGCCCCTAAGGTAATCTACATTCGGTTTATGACCTAGATGACCTCTGATACTATGAAAACTTTATATAGACCTTATTTTATGAGGTTAGATAATGTAGTGAAGTTTGGAAGTCATTGGATTACACTAAGTAGTTGAACCAAGACAGTGGGTAAACGAAATGACCATAATGTCCCCAGTACGATTTTACCTCATAATAGGACTAATGAGTTACCATGCAACATGAAATTCCTCACATGAATCCTATAACAACCACTAATGAGATTTCCACGACAAGATCACGTTAGTGTTACTCTTAGAGAAAAAAAAATCTTTAAAATTTCCAAGCCTAACTCATGACATTATAACCTAGGTTCATCACATAATCTAAAAAAATGTGACCTAGGATGGTGTGAACAACATGCTAAATAAGTTGTTAGGATCCATGTCCATAAGCAGAAAACCGTTTGTCTCTCATTACGAGGTGTACCATAGGCTTTATTTCCTCTATAGTTTGAGATGCCCTGACAATATGTTTCATGAGCAGGATGTCGTGATGACCTACTTTTTTACACTTACCCTTAATAGAATGTCCTCCACCACGGTTTTTGCCATAGTTTTGCCAGCAAGTTGCACACGATTATAACGACACACTCATGAGCGTTTATAGGAGAAAATTTAAGGTTACTTTTGGAGAAGGTTTCAGGACTAGAATATGATTAGAATATGATACATGACATTATAACCTCTATATTTCTAGCTCATCCTAGCTTAATAAAAGTTTTGCGATTAAGAGCTTACAAGTAGACTACTTAGTGATGTTTTTTTTAACACTCCCGTCTATGTATATTCTTTTTTTTTTCAGGTTAGTCTAGGAGTTTGGTCATGGATGGGGAGCGGACTTGGAGCAAGGGCCATCGACTAACTCCATCATTTATTTTCCTATAATTTCGGGTTGTATGTTTTGTGTCCACTTCTTATTTTTGTGGTTTTGCAATTGGCCATATGGCTAATAGTTTAATATATTATTAGTAGTATACGTATAAAACTGTATGGTTTAGCTATGTTTTATAAAACTAAAAAAAAAAAATATATATATATATAATTGTTGTTTTTTACACCGTTTGGTGGTGTTTCGGAGCAAAGGTTTTGTCCATGGCTCAGCTTCAAAGAAACGACCCTCCATGGCTAGGTAAGTACTTTATGACTAGGGTAGGACCTAAGACTATGAGTTAAGATGAGGTTCGTAAGTTGCATTAGACATAAGTATCAAAACTAAGAATTAACGAGTAACCTTCACTACTCTTACAGGAAAAGTAGAAAATGGCACCTAACAAAAGAGTTTGCCGCAAGGCGTAGAAACTGAGCCAGAGGCTGGCATCTAAGAAACTCCATACGGAAGGAGCACCAGACAGTATGAAGGACTCAGCCTCCTACCCAAGTCCCTGACACTGAAAAACGCAACAAGAGTACCTACTCCAAGCCAAACTATGCCTCAAGAACAAACCCCACCTTCACATTTACATTGGAAACACTACAATCTTTTACTTGAGACAAAACCGCTGGAAAACGCAAACCAATTAACTTGTTCAAGCTATCACCACTAATCAGGTGGTGCAACCTTCCAAGAACCACCTGATGAATTCAGGTATGTCTCAGGGATTTTCAAAAGTTTGATCCACCTTCGGTTGATGGAGGAAAGGTTGACCCTGTTGCAGCAGGAAACATTGGTTGGAAAGCCATAGAAAAGGCCATCCAGTATATGAACTGCCCTGAAGGCCTATCGAGTCCACTGTGCCACCTACATGCTTCAGGAATGTACCCATCAAGAACGGGATCGTTTACCTGGACACGATTCTGGGAGACATTTTTTGAGAAATTCTACCCAGCGCGTTGCAATGTTCAAGAATCAAGAGGCCTTACTACGCCTCAAACAAGGAGAGAAAGACCGTGAAGAAAAAAATACGACTTGGAATTTTGTGAAACTTTCCCGGTTCGCAATCCGAAACTGTACGATACCGAGAAGAAAAGGGCATTTTTGGTTCATCATGGGCCTGAGGGGGACATCGTATCACAGAGTGCACCGCATCACAAGGATTAGGAGAAATATTGCAAAAACGGTCATGTCCAAATAAAGATTACAACTTCAGGCCACAAATCAGAATCCAGCGAGGGCAGGGATCACCCGCTACATGGGCAGAGCCGTGGCGCACCCCCACCGCAGCAAAGAGAGTTGGAGGACCCCAATACAGTTCGTACACAGGGACACTTCCTATCCTTGGGGGCTACCAGTTTTAGGAAAAAACTCATACAACTAAGAAAGTCAATAAAACCAATTTACTCATCATTCAACTTGTTACACAATACATATAATATACAGGAATAGTCACACTAATCGCTATTATTAAACTACCCCGTAACCGCTAGTAACTACCCCTTAACCACTAAGAACTACCCTTACCCACTAAATTACTACTATACTTCCCTAACTGACATAATGTGAACATACAAATAGTAAATAACATATATTACGGTTAATACAAGTATTAAATAAACTAAATCGAATCCTCCCCTTAATCTGTATTTCGATTTTTCACATTCTTACATTCTTCAAACCACTTTCTTTCAGTAAACGTCCTACAACGATATTCCTTGACAAAAGCAGCTGACGTCGCCATAATATACTCTGCTTCACATGATGAAAGCTGCCGCCATTATCTTCTCCTGCCTACTTCTCTGTCGTCCTTTCCCATGGGCTAGTGCTTTTCTTCGGGGGGGGGGTCGTTTTTTTTAATTACCGGTTCTAACTTGTCCTTCCAATGACTTTTTCTCAACAGGTTTAATTACCATGTGCTAATTCAATTGCACTGTCGGAAACAATGGCCTCCTTTCTATATTATCCGCTTTCGTTTCTACCGGCGACCTGTTTTTCAATAGCATCGCCATTGTTTCCGGCCTCCTTCTCCGTCTTCTCGCCGTTCGTAGGATGACCTCCTCTTTTATCTCCTTTCCTTTTCGCTATCTTCGAGTCTCACATTCTGGTACCTCCGCCACAACCGCCATCGCTACTCTCCTCGGATTTTCAAACTCTCACAATGCCAACGAATGTTCTCACCATCGCTCTTCTTCTCTTCTCGCTGACTTTGTTTTTTTTCTGCTCCGATTCAAATTCTTCACAGAGCCATCGATTTTCTTTTCTCCTCATCGATCATCTTCTCTGTTTTGTTCACAGACGCCAGCCAGCCTTCACATCTTCCCCGTCCTTTTATCCTCATCCACGTGATCCGTCTCCGAAATTTCGACCGTGCCGGTCACTGACGTCGTTCAATTCCGAGAACCGAACTTCGACAACCAGTCATGTGATTGTTGGCTCCCGTATCTAGGAACCAAATGTTTATTTACCTTCTCAATTTCTTCCGAGACAAACCTTCTCTTCATAAAAGAGCCATCTCCGTCAACTCTGGTGAACCGAGAGTTCGGACTTCACAAACTTGTGCTGTAAGTAAGGCTGGCTCATCCTCATTACTTTGCGTCTCAGCCAAGTGCGCCTGATCCTCCCATTTCTTCGATCGACAGTCGGATGCATAATGGGTCCTCCCTTTTTCTTCGATCTACAATCGGGATGCATAATGGCCAATCTTTTGGCAATTAATGGACCAATTCACTCTTCCGACCGTCTTGAGGCCTAGGTGGGGGGCCACCCTTAGGTCTTGAACGAATTGTAGCATCTTACCTTGCTCTTGTCAGCCTTCTTCTCTTGATGTGAAACGATGAGTCGTTTCCACGTCCATGACCTCTCCTCTCCTCTCACAGCGACCACTTTACGACCCGCTCGCCCTGCGGCTATGGCCTCCATTGTTCGCCTACGTTCTTTTGCTTTCCATTCTCCTTGAGTCAATAAGACGATGCTCAGCATTCTCTTTGCTGCCACCGATCCGTTCCTCATATGCTTTAAGACGACCGATGACTTCCTCCATGGTCATCACCTTTAAATCGGCAAATTGCTCCATATTACCGACGCGATATGAAGAAACTTAGGAGGTACTGAGCGGAGAATTTTTTTTACCAAGTATGCCTCTTCAAACTTGTCTCCAAAAGTACGTATTTTATTAACAACTTTTGTCAACCTTGCTGCATAATCATCAATAGTCTCGGACTCCTTCATATTCATAATTTCGAGCTCAATCTTCAGAGTTTGGATCTTTGCCTCCTTTACACGTTCAGCACCGACATGGATAGTTTTTTTAACGTCTGCCATGCTTGTTTTGTTGTCTCTTTCTCTGCTAACAAAAACAACATCTCCTTTTGCTTGATAGATAGCTGCTAAGGCCATTTGATCCTTCCGTTCATCAAGACTATCCAGAGACTCGTTGATTCGATTGCGTCCCACACCCCTTGAGCATGCAAATAGACCTTCATCTTCATAGCCCATGCTGAGTATTTGGTTCTCGATAACGTCGGGTATTGGAGTGTTACTAGACTTTCCTTTGTTGCAAACTTCGACGACTCTCCTCTCTCTCCAGTGTTGTTATTATTTCTCGGCATGATCTTTGGCATGTAACCAAGCTCTGATACCAACTGTTAGAAAACACTCATACAACTAAGAGAGGCAATAAACCAACTTACTCATCATTCAACTTGTTACACAATACATATATAGACAGAATAGCCACACTAACCGCTATTAACTACCCTTAACCGCTAGTAACTACCCTTAACCGCTTGTAACTACCCTTAACCGCTAAGAACCATTACCCTTAACCGCTAAGAACTACCCTTAACTGCTAATTACTTCCCCTCAACTAACATAATTTGAAATACAAATAGTAAATAAAATATCATTACGGTTAATACAAGATTAAATAAACTAACATACCTTGCTTATGTACTGTTCGACTCAGGTTTCACCCACGTCGTTTATAGCAGAAGAATTCGTTAAGCAAAGCAAAATTAGAACCAGAACCTCTAGAAATACCCTTCACTGTTTCCACTCCTGCTGAAATAGACTTCCTAGCCACACAAAAAGTAAAGGGCGGAAAGCAAAACCACTTGGAGGTAATGTTTGATAGTCATAGACATGACTGTTAAATAAAAGCCATGATGGCTTATGTTAGTTAGATTTCTCACAAACAGCTGACTTCATTGCGAATGGAGAGAGCGCTGATTTTTCTAGGTGCCATTGTTTGGCCAATTTGGAGAAGTGTTCGTCCATTCCTCTATAGGTGAGCCAATTTGGGGCGGGAAAGTGTTAGTCCACTACTATTTTTTTGTTTTTGTTGTAATTTTTTAATTGGGTTTTCTATTTTTGTTAATTAGATTTATTATTAAAACAGTATGCAACTGTAAGTAAATAAAACATGGAGTCTTTAGCCCAAATCTTAGCGAATTTCTCTCGTCTCTCCTTGTACTCCGCGAATTTTGCCTTCGAAG
>CM031884.1:14051834-14134334 GCA_018691285.1 Cucurbita argyrosperma subsp. sororia | reverse complement strand
TTGGCCCCAAGTAGAGGCAAAGTTTGTCAAAATCACATCTGCTTGAGGAGCATTGAAAATGCCTCAAAATGTATAATAGGGGGAGATATGACGTCAGTTCTCCACCACCCCTAGATCATGTGCCTAAGTGAGCTACCCTGTGGCACATGCATGTGTCACAATGAGGGCGAGCGTTTCGAGACGAATGTCTCAAATCACTTCCTTTGAAATGCGTTTTTTAAGGACTAGTACTAGACACCACGAGTGTGCCGATATTACGACCTTGCCCATGTATCAGAGGTTGGATTTTGCACTCGCTATTTGGTACGGTATCCGTAAATGACATGACATGGACATGGGAGGCCAATGTCTCGATGGACACGTAAGCCTATTCTCGATGGTATGGTCGAGTAAGCTACGATGGCTAACTAAGAATGTTTGATTAATCCACCACACCTAAATTACAAGAATATAGAAATAGTAATAAATGGAAATAACAATAAATGGAAACATAACTGTGGTAATAAGGTAAATATTAGATATTTGCCTTATAATAAAATATCAAATATAATATATATGGTAAACTATAATTTATTCCTAAATATCCTTAACACCCCACCGCAAGCTGAGCATCGGATTTGAATGAACGTGAAGCTTGGATCTGAAAAATTCAAAGAGAGATTGAGAAACATTTTTCGTGAAGATGTCAACAACTTGGTTCAGAGGAGGCGTAGAGAAACACTTTCTTGGCCATCGAAAATTGCAGAGGGATCGCCGCTCAGCGGCGATGCTGCCTTGGCTTTGGCAAGAATATGTCTAACCCATGAAGAGGGATTGTTGCTTAGTGACGATGTTGCCTTGACTCTGATGAGAATATGTCTAACCCCAAGAAGTAGAAAAGGGAAACCTAGAGCAAGGGACAAAGACAATGTTGAAGCCGGAAGAGTCGCCACATTGGGCGAAGGAGCCAATTTTGGCGAGAAGGGCGGCGGCAACTTGGTTGGCGAAGAGGCCAGTGCGGTGCCTAGATTCCAAAGGTAAATATCTGCATAAGGTCGATGGGCTTATCAAGATTCTGTATATTTTCGAAGAGAACGCTGATGAGGATCCTAAGATTAGGGTTTCTGTGAAGGGTGAATAGAAAATTGGGAAGAAAATGAAAGAGGCTATGTTTGGAAAAGGTGAGGTTGTATGTACAGAGTATGGCGAAGGATGATTTGGAGGTCAAAAGGGTGGAGTCGAAGAGTAATTAATCGGCTCTGCATGTGGCAGCCATGACGTCTGCCCCTGCGGCATCAAAGGCAGCTGTGGTGGTGGAGAAGAACAGTAGAAGATTTCAAAAGCCATTGAAAAGAAAGGATCCGGGTTGCTAAACCAAAATGGCTCTGATACCATAAGAATGTTTGATTAATCCACCACACCTAAATTACAAGAATATGGAAATAGTAATAAATGGAAATAATAATAAATGGAAACATAACTGTGGTAATAAGGCAAATATTAGATATTTGCCTTATAATAAAATATCAAATATAATATATATGGTAAACTATAATTTATTCCTAAATATCCTTAACACTAACGATACCCCATAACTTGGTATGGCATCAAGACATGAAGGGCATGCGTATTGGGAACCAAGATTATGTTGGATGCGACGTTGCATGGGAGACCTTGGCCCTGAGTAGAGGCAAGGTCGAACTAAATGACTTGGCCTAGTGTAGATTCAATTCGACTGTGTCATAGATGACTAAACATACACACACAAGCTGCATGTGTGTCTGAACAAGTTTGGATTCCACACGACCGATGTTTGGTTGGTAAACACAAACCTCGCCTAAGGTCCGACGAATCTACAAAATCGGGTGAAAAATATATATGAGATTTGGGTTTCCTTCAAGGTTGGTCATGAGCATCTCAAAATCACGATGCCGCATATTTGAAAAAGCACGACCGTGACATTGTACAAGAGGCAAATGAACTAGTTTGACCATTTTTCCCTCTAATTGGATCGATTTGACCTCATTTTAATTTTTATCATTTTTCGAGTTGGTTTCGACTATACAGATATTATACTTGAGTCTATGACGAAGGAAGTAGAGAATTTGCATGAGGAAAATAGCATCATTTGGCTAGAACCGAGCTATAATTGAGGTAAGTCGGTACTTGAAACTTCCTATTAGAGTTAAGCTTATAATAGGAATTGTTATTGATTTTATGGTTGAATTGGGTGTATTGAAGCTTCTTAAATTGTAATTGGTATGTAAGGGAAGAAAGCATATTAGGTTATTTAGTTGTGTGATTTATATTATCATATTTACGATCCATATTTGTGAGCCTTAGTATTGAGGCATATGATATGTGGTAGGATGGAAGTATAGATGCACATGATAAGTTGTGTCATTAGACTTTTGTGTAAGGATTGTTTAGAATGCTTCTAACTATTAATAAACCTATTCAAAGGTCACATAAGATACCTCGAGGATATAAGGATGGCTCCTCTATTGGTTATATAAGAATTATTAGAAATGATTAGAGAGTAGCTAACTAAACTATATTAGCAACTTACTTTACTAAAGGATACGAGATATTTAAATCATAGAGTGTGATGGTGCTAGCAATCATAGCTCTTTGCAAAAGAAAGGTTGATAGTTTTTTTTTTTTAAGTAATAAAGACTTCATTCAAAAAAAAAAAAAAAAAAAACTTAAACACATAAAACATGGATGGTTTTTAAACGAAAAAGTTAGAAAATTAATACCAGTATTTATGGGGAATTCTTCAATTTTATTTAGTTTATTTTTATATTTTAAAAAACGATATATCTAACCTCGAACGGCTAAATGGTGAAAAGAACAGGTAAACTTGAAAGCTTGAAACTTCAATCACGTTAATGTTTAAATCCTTGTCTTTAGTCTAATGGAATTGAGTAAGAGTTTTAGAACTTCAAAAAAGAAAGTAAAATTATGAAACATTTTATTTTCTCTCTCTCTTTTGTGAATATTTTAAATATTTCGTTGGATTTGGATAACTTTGAGTTATAATCTTGAATGTTCAGTTTGCACCACTTGGTAACCAAAAGAAAATTAATTACTTGGATAGTTGTCAAAAAAAAAAAAAAAAAAACAAATATAATATAATATATATAATATATATATATTTGTATATATTTATATATATTTATATATATTTATTGTTCATCATTAATAAACTTTTTGTAATAAATAAAAAACTATCTGATCCAAGCTATAAATGTTGACTTGGATTAATTTTTTCAGTTGGATTTTGAGTTGGGTTATTTTTAGAAAAGTAAAAATCCAAATTGATTCTCAAGTTGACATATCTTTGGTGGAGTCAACTTCGACTAATTTGAAAATAGGATATAACACAAGCCAACCCTATTTTACTTTTAAGATTATTATATTTGATTTTTGTAATGACATCGTCACTTATGAATATTATGAATATGTAATATTTGAGTTTTATAAGATTTTAGTTATTAATGTAACTTGTATTATAAATAAGTAAGACTTTTCAAATAATTACGCAAAGAAAATCTAATAACTCAATTAAAAAATAGAGAACAGAAATATAAAAAATAGAGAACAGAGTTAGGAACACTATTGAATACATCCAAAAAATTTTCTCCAACCAACTTAGAATACATTCCTAATAATAAGTTTAGTTTATAAAAATTGTAAAAAGAAACGGGTAGAAGAGTATATAGCTTGGTTTTGTGAAGTAATATAAAATATATTGATTTGATAGTAAATGAAAAGAAAAAAATGCACACACAGCTGAAACACAAAAAAACAGTACACTAATGAATGATATCTTGAGATACCAACTTTTATTGGGTGTGTGGAAGTAGCGGTGGGATTGGGCATTGGGCATTGGGCATCGGGCATTGGGGTGTGGAAGTATAAGAAGCACCTTTTTCAGTGATAATTTTATTTAGTTAGGGTTAGGGTTAGGGTTAGGGTTACCCTGTTTGTCAAAAACCCTAATACCCTTACTAATTAAATATTTATTATTTATGGGTAGGAGTTGGGAGAGAAAGATGTTGGGGAATCAGGTACTGAAAAGTGCAAAACCCAAGTTTTTAAAACTAGCTTAAATAGGTCGCTGAGGTCTACATGTAAAACAGATAAACATTTGTGCGTATTGGAAACAACCAATTACAAAAGAAAAAAAGGCATAAGCCATAGAGTAGCCCTAATTGGGTAGGCCAAGACAATGGGCAGAGATAGCTAGACTTAAGCTGCACCAACACACAAACACACACACACACACCATGTTGCCTATAAACAACCTTTTCACCGGGCCCTCCCTTTTCTTGCTTACCCTATTTTGGTGGGGTAGCCCCCACCTGCCTTCTTTATGCTCTTCCAACATAACATAACATTGCTCTCTCTTTTATCTCTAAATTACATCACTTACTTTTTCTAGTTTATAAGTACATTTTTTTTATTACTTTATTTCTCCATCTATATATATATTAACAATATTTATTGCAATTAACACTAAATTATTACAAATTTTAAAATATAATAACTAAACTAGGACCAACTTTGTAATTTAAAATATAAATTTTATTTATATTACATTAATTATACTTGAAAAAATTGGGGTGTAAAAAGATGAATTTTTTTAAGAATAGGAATTTAAGAAATAGTTAAAAGAAAAAGAATTGAGTAAAAAAGGTGATGATTTGAAAGGGATTGAAGGTGGTGTGTATTGGGAAAAAAATAAAAAGTATATAATACTAGAAGGTGTGAGGAGAAAATGATAATACATAGAAAGAGACCCAATGGAAAAAGAACTGTTCCATTGAACACAACGCAACACGGCACATAGGTGTTTGATCCCAAGATGATGAGATATAAGCAAAGAAGGGTAGGCGAGTTGAGAGGAGGTTGAGGAAGATGGCACAAAGCAGAGAGAGAGAGAGAGAGAGAGAGAGAGAGAGAGAGAGAGAGAGAGAGAGAGAGAGAGAGAGAGAGAGAGAGAGAGAGGTGTGGATGTTTGTGAGTGTTATAGGGCCAGAACTACTACACTAAAAAAGTTGCATTTAACTGTCAGAAACGCAACACAAGAAGAGAGAGAAAGAAAGAGATGAATTCATGCAATAGCTTTGAGCCGCAGGTAAAGTGGACGGCGATAGGCTCGCCTTCGTTGATGCAATAAATGAACAAGGAATGTTTAAAGCTGCTTTATAGCCCTTTCTTAGCCCTCTAACCTACCCCTTCACCGAATCATCATAATCCCCACACCCACACCCCCTTCTTTTATTGCTTCATTCAATTATCCATTCTCTCTTTTATTTTCTTTTAATTCCATTTCTACCAATTTTACTCTTACGGCTTCAACTTTTATTTTGGTATCCCTCTTCTTTTAACTATTTTAATTTAATTCTTTATACTTCAAACTTCATTCTCATTCCAACAAGACAGATGGAGACCATAAGTGCACCTTTTTTAATGTTGAAGATTTCATAGAACTTAGTTCAAACTATTGGTCCCAAGAACAATGGCATCATTAGAGGAAAGGTACTTCAAAAGAAGTATGATCCCTACTCTTTCTATACTTCTTCTTATGACTCGATTTTCGAGATGTTTGAAGTGTTGAATGTGACGTGAACTGGCATGGAAGGATCATAAAATATGGTAAAACTTTCCACTTTTAAAAAATCGAGAAAAAAAGACACAAAAGTTTGAAGGAAACTCTCGAATCTAGGCTATCTCTATGGCTATCTACTCTAGATTGCTCCCGTCCTCGACCAAAATCTACTCATTACTTGAAAAACAGTAAAGAACTAAAGGAGTATAAAATATTTAGTAAATTTGTAGGCTATTTCCTTGACTAAAGTTAAGGTACCATACTCTAAAGTTGATCATAAGGCATAACATGTGAGTTCTATTCTAAGAGTTTAGGTTATGAAGTTCTAAATTTTGAGTTTTGAAGCCGAGATCAGCCTGTTACCTATGTCATGGCTTATATACTTATATGGTCCCTCGCTTTAGGATGAGTTTAAGGAGAGTGAATCTCATTCAGATATTTACTTCATTTTCTTACACACAATACATAAACACCAGTTCTTATGCTAAAGCAGTTCCCTAACATAATCTGAGAAAAACTTATGTCTAAAATTTGGATCAGAATTCAGAATTTGGATTGAGCGCATAACAGCTCCAACATCCTCCACGACATAGTTTGAGTCTGACATCCTATAAAACTGATAGGCCATCCTACGAGCATCTGAGCAAAACATCCCACCAATTACCATGTGGAAACTATGTGATCATAGTGTACAACATAGGTGGAAGTCTAGGGTGAAATAGCACACGAAGCAAGTCTTGGTCTATTAAATAGAGTGATACCAAGCTATCGAGGTCCTGGAGTTCAGAGTTCATGAGCATAGCTCTATTTTGAGGACATTGACTTTTTTTTTTTTTTTTTTTTTGTCGTCGTCATCTAGTCTCGGACTAACCACTCATATGATCCCTCACCCTTGAGCTTGTTTAAAGAGAGTGGATCCCATCAAGCTGTCAACCTGTTTTTTAGTTTTTGATTTGTGATTCATTAGTTAATCCTTGAATTTCCTTCCAATCCAGACACAACTAGTTCTAACTCATGCACTTGTATGATCCCTCACCCTTCCGTGGGCTTAAAGATAGTGGATTCCATTAGGCTATCCACTTCCACACCATACATGATGCATTATACTAGTTCCATCTCTAAGACACTCCTCTGGGAGACCTACTAGGTCCTATGGTCGAAAAACAATATGAACTTCATTTATATTCGAGGTTTCATGCATCTTTTGCAAGTATCACAAGCCTCCCGCTACATAGTCGGAGTACTAATACTTGTGTCCAGGATTTATGCATCCTTTGTGACATAGTCTGGATACCTATGTCAAAGATTTCTTGCGCCATTTACGACATAGTCTAGATACCTATGTCCAGTGTTTCATGCATCCTTAGTGACATAGTCTGAGTTCTTGACATCTTACAAAGTAGGTCATCCTACCAAAAATGTGGGCCGAGCATATTGCCTTGGCAGAAAAAATATGTGATCATGTTACACAGCTCATCAAGAGATATAAAGTGACTTTAAAATATGAGGCGGATCTAAATAGAGTTGTACTTAGTAATCTAACTGTTCATGCTAGGCTTAGGGCTTGAGTTGAGCTTTTCTATGGATCAACTTTCTAGGCTTGGTTCCTAGAGCGTCATCTTAAGTTGTTAAGTTGACAAGTTACTGGGTTCTATCTCAAAGAATTCTTCTTAAATCTTAGGCCACAACCAAAGCATAAGACGTTTCATGAGTTTCATGAGTCGTAATCCAAGCATATGGGTAATAACGTACAAACCTTTCATAATTACATGCAATCTTTCATAATGTTGTAAATAAGTGTCATATATAGTTTCATATCGGTAAAAATCATGAATTCTCTAAAACTTGATTCTTGGTTCTTGGCTTAACTTTATATCCTAAACTCTTGGTTTTTGGCTTTAACTTTTCCAATTTTCCTAAATTTGTTGTTATCTTTAAGGTTCTAGTTCAATTTCAAGTGATTTCTACCGGTAAAGCATGAGAAAAGACTAAAGTGCTAACATTCTTAATAGTGTTTGGGACCTCGGTTCTCGCACCTCAAAAATCTAGTATTCTCCTAGTTTTCTTAGGTAGAACCTATAAGGAATCTATTGTGAGGAGCCAAAAAGAATTTAGTGAGAACAGGTTTGGAAAGGACTAAAAAACTAAAAAATTATATGGAGCCAAAAAGAATTTAGTGAGAACAGGTTTGGAAAGGACTAAAAAACTAAAAAATTATATGGGTCGGTTTGGGTGACTTGACCAGTTCAACGTCATCGATGAATTCCAAAAATCTTCGGCAAATCCAAAGAAGGTTTTCCTGTACATTCATCACAAAATATTTCTAGATCCCAATACACCCAATGCCAGATAGCTGCTAAGAAGCACAATCCAGAAAATACAATATGTGCTCCGGCCACACCTTCGTAACTCCAAATACCCGGATTCGTTACATATGTAATTTGATTCTTTGTTAATCAGATTCGGGCAGATATTAAAATTGATATCTTCCATTATGGATTAACTCCTATCTACCCCCAATTATATAGAGTAGATGCATCAAAAAAAAAAAAAAAAAAAAAAAAAAAAAAAAAAAAAGCTCCTACGGGGGACTGGACTAGTTTTGGAGGTGCTAGACTATCTTGTATAAGACCAAAATCAGATCGACGGGAAAATGAGGAAATCCATGGCCACATACATCTATAAATTACCTCCCACAGCGTTGCACAATGGTTTTCTCTCCTTGATTCCTTTTTCAAACTTGTAAAGGATGTTACAAGGAAGATCTAGTGACCTATCACATGAGTTTCATGAGCCACGACTTAAAAATTTTAAAGCATGGAAAGAAACGGTAAAGAACGGTAAAACTTTTTCATGCTTAGAACATAAATACAGTTTAAATACAACTCCAGAGCAAAGTTTGAATACATTGAGCTTGATAGACGACCAACTTCTTCTTGATTAATTGAAAAATATAAAGAGCAGAGAATGAGTGCATAGACTCCATAAGTATTTTACTTGTAGTCTCTTAATTGTGTTAATACTCTAAATTTGTGTCATTGTTTAGCACAAAGATGTTGGTCTTGGGCACTGAGTTCTTGATCTTCTTCTAATCTAAGGACCTTAGCTTTGAGGTTATGGATTCTTAGTCTTGAGAACTTGGATCTTAATCCATATTTTGGTTCTTATACTTGGTTATAAGTTGTTGTCTTGTTCTTGTGCTTATTTCTAGTTCGGCTCCCTAGAACACCCCCCTTAGGATTTAATGTACTAGATATGAACATGCAAACCTGCGTCCAAGGCTTCAAGAGTTCCAAGCGATGTAGTCTGGGCCTGTATCCAGGGCATCATGTGTTCCCTTTGCTACAATCAGGAACCTACACCCAAGATCTCTTATGTTCCAAGCGGTGTAGTCTGAAATGTTCGTCCAAGACTTCATACATTCCAAGCAACACAATAGTCATAAACATACTGTAATGTGGGAGGCTTAGGTATTTTTTATTTATGACTAAGGTAATATATCCTCTTATGCTAACTAGGGACTTATCTTGGTTTCTCATATCTTGAGTCATGTAGTTATCCTGGTAGTTATTCCTATCGTGGCCTTGGAGTACTCCCCATGGGAGGCTGAGAAGGTCACATGATTGGTGCAAAAATGAATGTGACGTGTCTAGGGCATCCTCTATCCTAGTGCAGGGCATATGATCTAGGTGAGGGAAACAAATGTTGCATCTTGCTAAAAACATGGCGCATGGCGTTCCATATTGAAGAGGAAAATATGGGCCTCAAGAAGTATAGTGATGGGAGGTCATGGATCACCACCTTTGGCATGATTAGAGTATTACCTAACATTCTTTGAGGATCATGGTAACTTTAGGGCATTAGGTGTGTAATGTTCTTGTCTTATTTATGTCCATAAGGTAGAATATCTTGGCATAATTTCGTGGCTAACCCTAGGATAATGCATACTGGTAAACTCACCATATTTTAATGGCATGCTTAAAATCCATGACCCGAAAGTATACATGTCTTATTTGTGTAACACATCATTCTTGTGGGCTTAAGTCACTCGTGACATTATATTTATCATTAACTCTTGAGTTCACGAAATCTTCGTGATTCTTTTAAAAATGTCATTAGAGAAATTTTTCTTTTTAAGGATGTCATTAGAGAAATTTTTGTATTTCTTTACTCTTTGAGTCTTGGGTCATACCCCCAAACATGTCCTTACCATTGTAATATAATGCATGAGTTTCTTATGACCTTTTATGTCTTGGGTTTTGATGGCGTTGGGGTTTGTGTTATAATCTTTTCTTAGTCCTTTTATCTTTTATCTTTGGAGTGTTTTAACAATTCATAGTTTTTTAGGTCTTTACTCAAACGGTTATTTTTAGAGCACAATTATGCACCATTCATGTCATAATTTCTTAAACTTGGAGCATAGGTGAACTTGTCATAATAGTTTGTCTAACTCTTTTGAATGAGGGAAGGATCTCATGGTCGTTGAAGTAGTGAGGCAACCCTGGATCCTTATTGAGGGCCTTAATTTCCTTCGAGTCTTGGTTTATACTCTAACCAGGTTCTAATACCCTTAGAAACTTGTAGAATTATTCTTAAGGGTCATACATGAGTCTCTTATAAGAGTTTATAACATTTGGAGTTGTTTAGGGTCTTGAAAACATCTTAGAGTCCTTACATGGGCGTTTTAGTTATTTACCTCCCTATTTCTTGATTTAAACTCTTAATGTATTTCAAAATCCTTGAATTCTTTCATGTCATTATCTATAGGCCAAAATTAGAACCTTATGAAGGTCGCTTTTCAAATGGTTTTCGGTTATTCTAGGGGCATTTTGGTCATTTTACCCTTAATCATTAGTTTGGCCCCTAAACGTATTCCGATGACTTTAAAATCTCACATAATCTCCTCCTGTATTCTTGAAAGTAGACCATATATAAAATCTTAGATTATTTGAAATTTATTTGGTTCATAGCATGTAGGGGCACTATGGTAATTTTGCACTTATCTAGGTCAATCCCAAAATGAACTGCAATGACTACCCAGCTTCATACCTAACAAGTCCATCTCTAAGTTTAATTTATGGAACCTTCAACAATTTTTAGAGAACCATGTTAGATTAGATTTAATTTAAGAAATACTAAGGGAAGATCATAATTTGGGCTAGCGAGCCCAGTCAATTCAATTGAATTGACCCTGTCATCATCTTATTCTCCAAAATAAGAGAATAAGACTTAAAATTTATGATTGAAGGCTCAAAAATTGGCCTTCCATTACTCTCTATCATTACTCTATCTCTTCAATCACTTAATGAAACTTAAAAAAGGTGTTGCAAGAAAGGTATATGGATTGGTTTCATACCTTATCGTGGTCGGTAGTCTATAGTATAAGCCATGAAAATCATGGTTTTCGCCGTCGTCAAAACCCAAAATATTTTTATTGGTTGGGATGATTCAGACACTTTTAAGCCTCAATTCCTTCCTGAAATCTCTTCCTTATCCCCCTCAAGCTTAAGAAATGGTTTTAGAAGGATGACTTTGCGTGGGTGCCCTCAATTTCACGATTATTCTTCTCGGCTACCTACTTAATTTTTCAATAGCTTTTACCTTTAATGAGCAGTAAAATGAGAACCTTTTCAAGCCTCAAAGTTTTCATGAATTCTTTTCTGCGAAACTAATGGGATTACTCCCAATCTTATTTAAAATGGATTGGATAACCATTTCTTTCGTTCCCCTTGATTAAGAGTTCTTGAACCTTCATGGTTTTCATGAAACTTCGTCTTTGGAACCTCGTTTGAAAAGATGACTTTGCCGGTAGGCTCCAACTGATTTTTTTTAAAAAATCCTCCTTCCTATGGTCATGAATGCTTGAATTTGTAGAATGTATTTGAGCCGTTTTAAGCTCTCAAATCCTTCCAACTTATTGGGGGACTAGAATGCTTAGAAATTGGTTAGAGGGAAAATGGTTAATTAGCTCCTGAAATTTGGAAAACTAGAAAGTAAGAAAACTCATAATTTAAAGGCTGCTTAGAACCCTTCCCTTCTTGAGTCTTGTCCTTAAACTTTGCCTAGAATTTTCTATCTACCTTTAAAACCTCCCATGTTCTAGGATTGTGCTAATTTTAAACTTGAGTTTTCTAGAATAGCGGTTACAAAAATCTAATTCAACTAGGGTGCAATGGACATCATCCTTGAATACTAATGGTTGGATTTGAGATACCCCAGTATTTTTGAACATATCCAAATTTCAACTCGAACCAATAGTTGAATTGAAATATACAATCGATTTTTGAAACGGGTCAAATCCTTTGCATATTTTAATGGCACATACATTTTTTTAATTATCTTGAACTTTATGGGTGCTTTCTTAATTTGTTACTTCTTGATTATTTATTTTATTGTTACTTAAAAAAAAAAAAAAAATCCAAATCTTTTCTATGTATCTTCAAATTCCTTCTCCATGAGAAATTGAAAATAAGAGAAGTTCCTTAAAAGGTGGGAAAAAAATGACCTTGTTTTTATACTCATTCCTTTCCCCTCTCCTTTTTAGGTGCTTATAGGTTGTCGGTGGAGGTAGAGGAATGCTCAAGAGCAATACGATCATAGAGAGGATCGTTTCGGAGTGTCAGTAGTTGTATCCGAACTCACTTCTCCATTTGTAATAATTTGAATAGAATCTTCTAGTAATGAGATATATTTTTGTATTTAGTTGCCCTGTTGTTGGGTTATCCTTATTTGATTTTAATTTAACTTTATTTTATTTTAGTTTAGTTTTTGTCTTTATAGTCAAGGTCTGAGATCCAAAGCCTTGAATATCGTGTTGTGACAAAAAATAAATCAGGAGATAATCAATTTGGAAGGGGCTAAGAAAACTAAAAGAATCATGTAGGTTAGTTTAGGTTACATGTAGGTTAGTTTAGGTTACATGGTTTGTTCAACTGAATCGTGCTGGAAATTTCTAGTATAGAATGTCTTGTAAACAAGAACTTGAATTACAAACTAACTATCAAGAATGTAACTACCTAGTTTACTACAATTATATTAAAAAATATAAGTACGTGGTTTACTACAATTATATTAAAAAATAGAATAGAACTTGAGATAACTTACTATATTTATTAGTCGTTATGAACGAAATGACTGGAGTTGAGACCACTTCATGTTCCTTCTGGTAAGTGATTATTAGTGTTATTAGGGATATAGATTTTGTTTGGTCATATGGAAGTGTATCAATGTTGTTTCATGTTAGTGCCCTATCATGCGCATAAATAGTCTGGGGTCTCTAAACAAGGCCTCTGTCCCATTAACTTGTCTCGAGTGAGATGAGGGACCTGGGGTCTCTAAACAAGGCCTCTGTCCCATTAACTTGTCTCGAGTGAGATGAGGGACCACACAGGTAACCTTAAGAGTTGGCTAGCACATAGGACCATTCCCCCACTTTAATGTGACATTACGATCTTTCAGATTTTTTGGAGGAGTTGCCAATTAACCAGAACTCATGATACCATATTGTCCTTCATATCATTATGCTCCATACTAAATCTAACTAAATCCAAGATACTATGAATGCAATTAAAAGCTTACGACTAGACTAGTTATTTAATATTTTTATACTCACTAGATAATAATAATATTATTATTATTATTATTATTATTATTATTATTATTTTTCCTTCTTCTAATGATAGTGGATCAATTGGTTGAGGTGTGAAGCATTTAAAAGTTGTACGACTATAGAGAATGGTCATCCCAATACGTCAATCTTTTTTGTATTTTTTATTTGTATTTCGTTTTGTATCCCTTCTCTCATCGTTAGTTTTGTACTGAAACTCAAATGGACTAGTTACTCTAGATACTATGATTAAGAGCTTACAACTAGACTAGTTACCAAGTATTTTTATATTCACCGTACATTATCTTCTTCTTCTTTTTTCCCAAGTGATAACAGATCAACTGGTCGAGGTATGGAGCATTCAAAAGTTGTACGACCATAGAGAATGTTAGTCCCGATGCGTCAATTTTTTTTCTTTTGTATTCTTTCCGTGGTCATTAGTTTTATATTGAAACTCAAATGGTACTTTTGAATCTTCGATACATTTATTTTTATCTCTTTAAATATTTTGTTGTTTTTAAGTTTGCCAAAAAAATTATAGATGTATGTCTATTTATCCATGTTACAACCCATAATTGGAAGCTTAGAAAAATGGATTGTAACATAAACAATCAAACTAATATGAGGGAGTAAGTCTTACCCAAACCAACTTGGAGTGAGATTAGTAAGTATTTTGTTTGACCATGAATTCACACTTAAAACACATTATGGCATCATTTTTATGGCTTGCGGACGTTGTGGCTGCAATATATGCATTATACTAAATTTCTTTGAAACAATGAAAACCAAGTTAGTTTTTACCAAAAATGACTCTTTTATGTTCAAATTAGATTAATCGACAAAATATAATTTAAAGCACGTGATTTTCTTGTTTTTGCTGATTTAGAACAAATTAAGTGCAAATATTAATTAAAATATATTTAATTTGACAAAAATAAGCTATAATTTAGGGGCAAAATCCCAAGGACAACCTCCACTTGGCGGTAGAGAAATGTGAGCAATGTGCATAAACACCCTAACTCACATACAAGGGTTGGTTAAATTAGAAAAGTTGAAGAACCAGGTGACAAACCAGATGCTGATCATAATCCCATAAAAATATAGTTCTATTAAAATTAATCTAGACACACGTTCAATATTAGTATGTTCATGCATGGGAGAAAATTTACATGTATTGATATTTAACATTTATGTTTTTTTGATGTATTCTTCGAGTAGTATAGGTATGTGTATGATTTCGAGTAGTATACATATGTGTATGATTTGTGATTTGTACCAAATCAAACAAAATGAAAGTCATTTATAAGAAAATTTAAGTTTTTGTTTCTCATAAATTGTGTAAGAGAATAATTTCTTTCTTTTTATCTTTTGAGATAATTGTGAGGGTCTAATTTGTTTCTAGTAAGTGGTACCACATAACATATAAGAAATGGCAACAAGTTGTAACAGGCTACAACTAAAATTTTCTAAAATTTTCTCAATTCCTCACTTCAATGAGAAGAATTATAGGCAATAGAGTATTCAAATAGAACTGCTCTCCCTATAATGATTTATTCAATGAATAAAAAAAGTATTTTTATTTTCTAAATGAATGAGAATGAGAGTGGGAAGCAACAAGGGAATTTATAAAAGAGAAAAATTCAGA
Organism: Cucurbita argyrosperma subsp. sororia; assembly: GCA_018691285.1. NCBI lineage: Eukaryota > Viridiplantae > Streptophyta > Magnoliopsida > Cucurbitales > Cucurbitaceae > Cucurbita > Cucurbita argyrosperma. The sequence goes on along the minus strand of CM031884.1, from coordinate 14,119,487 downwards.
AAGTGAATTTGGAAAAGTAGCATTGAAAATGTAAAAATTGGAAAAATAGTCCTAACATCCAAAATCGCAAAAATAACCTAGAAGTTAAATTTTTTTGAAAAATAGCCTCCTTTAGTAAAATTCTAGGAAATTAATCCACATAATGTCCAATTGAACCACTAGGAGACCACGTCATTGGTTTTGGGCATTGGGGATCTAATATCAGGTAGAAGAGTGATTGATTGGCTGATTGAAGTTAGGTAGACAATGCAAGTGAACCCCTCCCTCGATTTCCAAGAATCTAAAATTTATGGAGATTTTCAAATGCTCTACGTCCCTCTCTACTGATTAAGGCTAGAGGCCTTTCATCGCTTCATTTCCCACTTTAGGGGCTATACTATAGTTTTTTTCTTTTTTTTGCACTTACAATAGGAAGGTGAAAAACACTCTTTGTAATAAATCAACTTTCTACTGTAAATAGGAAAATTTTCCTTTTATACTAAATTTGATTGCCTTGTTCCTAGTGGAGAAAGGAACAACTTTGAAGAAGGGCTCAAAAGTTGAAAGGGTGAAGACGTTATGTACAATAAGTTTGAATTTAGAACTCAAAAAGTTTGATCTCAAAATTTTGATCATTAAGGATCGTCGTTATTTAAGGCCTATGCCATTTGATTCTTAATTGAAACACCATACTTTTGCACAACAAGGTAAGTGGAGATAAAGTTTGGAAGGAGTTGAAGTGAGAGGAAGAAGTTGCGAGTTTCTTGGTGAATAGTCTCCTTCCTCGATTCATAAGTTTGTATACTGTAGACTACATGACATAAGGTTTGATCCCATACCATCGTGGATGATAGGTCTACAACTTTGGAGAAAAATAATTGCAAGATAGCCCTATAATACTAGAGCGAAGTTGAGTTTCAAGCCTTGAAAACCACAGGACACGTGTCATATTTATTTGTTAAAGGTTGGACATGATAACCACATCTTGATTGGTTTGAGCCCCTTTTAATCGGTTCTCACTAAATCATCATATAACGTCATTACATCTTCATATAATATAAAGGATAAATGACACGTGCAAGGGATACTGGGCACGTGTCATCATACATAAGACAAGTCTTTCAACCAAACCAATAGTTAGGCCCCTTACTTGTTTGGCTTTAGCCGACCTTCTCCCTAAATTTAAATGCAGAAGGTTTTCCTTCGAGGTGGTTCCAAGTATCGTCGACCCTATTAGAAATTCACCTGACTTCCTTAGGAATTTTCATTGTCTAATTTAATTCAACTTAAATTGAGAACTAGGATTTTATACTCATCTTAATTACCTTAAATAAAGTCAATTTCAACTCTGGGATGGTCCAAGCATGAAAATTTCTAATATGAGCTGAATAAGTCCTTTTTGAGTCGAGGACACGGGCTGAGCAGAGTCTAGCCAAGCCGATGGAGTAGAAGGAGTCAGCGAATGTAGGCAGTGACACATGCCGCTGGGGGAAGCTAATGCACATGCGGGTTATGAATCAGGTCAAGGTGCGGACTTTGGGTCGCTTTTCATAGGTGCGCGGGTCGCACGTTTGGGCTCTGAGCCGAGCGTGTGGACTGTGTTTGTGATGTTTGGGTCGAGGCCGTTTATGTGGTTCGGCCGGGCATTGGAGTTTCTCTAATTTATATAGCTGGGTCCAATTGCTGATTAGGCTACAAACAAATACCCGAGATTGGATCCAACTCGATGGAGCCATTCATCTTCGCCTGTTTCAGGCTATCTTTGAAGATTACTTTCTCTCTCCTACTAGAATCATTCTTTGACGTCCTTCTCACTGTTTTTCTATTTGGATCTCCTAACCTTACGTCTCAGTCGAATTTCCTTCACACCAGAGGCGACTGAGGTGTTCCTATTGATGTCTCTGACTGAGTGTCTGATGAGTAAATCCTTGATGAAGGAGAAACTACGAACCCAAATTTTTGGGAGAAGAAAAAACAGAATAACAAGAAAGAGAAAGAACATGAAGATGTGAGATTTGAGTTTGCTGCAAAAGGTGCTCATATTTCTCGTTTAATTTACTTATTTAAAACAAATTAGATTCTAATAATGGCCCGAAGTGGCCGAGAAATCTTGAGCTAAAGTCAGCGGAAATGCTAGTTAAAATATGCTCTCCCATGTAGGTGTATGCTTAAATCAGATGCCTAAAAACTAGATTCAAAGGAAAAACATGAAAGTGTCAAACTTTCGTTCCAACCGTTACATTATATACCCCTAAAAAGAACTTTCGTTCACGAAAGTGTCAAACTTCTTTATCAACTCGGGGTATTTTTCTCTTGTCTCATCTTCTCATTACCAAGTGACTTCTTTTGTGTAATGGTTTCGCCATAGTACTTTGACAAAGCAATTTCTTTATTATGTAAGGCTTTTACCTCACGAGCTAGGATCTTTATTGGTTTCTCCTCGTAACTCAAGTCCTCATTAATTTGAAAGGGTTCATAGTCTATTATGTGAATAGAGTCCATTACGTATTTACTGTGCATTGACACATGGAAAACGTTGTGTACACTTGAGAGGAAGGGTGCCTATATGCTATCGCATCGATTCACGATAGAATTTCGAAGGGTCCAATGTATCAAGGATTTAGTTTGCCCTTGCGTCCGAATCTCAAGACACCCTTCATTGAAGCCACTCTCAAGAATATCATGTCCCCTACTTCAAATTCCAAACTTCTTCGCGTCACATCTGCATAACTCTTACGTCTGCTTTGGGTAGTACACATTCTTACCTTGATATTCTATACGACTTCCTTTGTAATTTAGATTAACTTATGTCTTATTAACTCCCTATCACCATTTTAATCCTAGCATAACGAGATATACACCATTTTCCATATAATGCTTTGAATGGTACGATTCCGATGGTTGTACGCTAATTCCATTAGATGTACTTTTGAGTCCCAACTCCCAGTGAAGTCTAGCATGTAAGCGGACGCTCCCTCTAACCATCTGTTTGAGGGCAGAAGGTAGTGCTAAAATCGAGGTGAGTACCCAATGCTTTCTAGATTCCACGACAAAAGGCTAACGTAAAATGTGGGTCCCGATTTGATACTATTGACACTGAAACCCCATGCAACCACACAATCTCTTTCACATACAATTTAGCCCAATTGTCACTATATAGGTTGCCTTACTCGATCGGATGTGTGCTGATTTTGGCAGTCTGTTGACAATTATCCAAATTGTCGTGTAGTCCTTCAGTGTTCTAGGTAGACCTATGATGAAGTTCATAGATATGTTTTTCCACTTCTATTTTGATATACTGAGGATTGTAACATTCCTACTATCTTCCGTCTAGGGGTTTTTACTTGTTGGCATACTAGTCACTTGCTTACGAATTATGTTGTCCTTTACATACTTCGCCATAAGAAATGTTGTTTCAAATCTTGGTACATCTTAGTACATCTTAGTGCCATTAGGGTAGATAGAAAATGGCGGGTTATGAGCTTCAATTAGTATCTCGTTACTCAGTTCCTCTACTGTAGGAACACGGAATCGTCCTTGACATAGTAGTCTGCCATCTAAAGATTCAGAGATACCGTCCACTTGACTTTCTGTTAACTAAATCATAATCTTGTGTGGGCTAGAATCCTCTTGTCGAGACTCAATAATCCTCTGTCAGAGTGTGAGTTTTATCGTGAGACGAGCCATCTGGGCCATAAATTATTTAGAAACTATGTTGAATAGAAGGAGTAAGGAAAAAATTATGCAGAAGCAGTGCAATCTCCTAAAACACAAGCAGCAGAGGAGAAGTGAGCCGAACGTATATACCAAAACACAAGCAGTAGAGGAGAAGTGAGCAGAACGTATATACCAGCACCTCTTTTCCAATATAGAATAAAAAAAGAAGAGAAAGCCCACTTTGAGAAATTCATGGATATATTTAAGGAAATTCATATAAACATACCATTACTTGAAGCCTTGAAACAAAAGCCTAATTATGTAAAATTCTTGAAGGAATTCAAAGTGGTAGAGTGGAATGAAGAATGTAATGCAGTATTGAAAAACAAGATCCCACTAAAGGAGAAAGATCCCGACTCATTTACAATTCTAATATCAAATGAAGAGAAGTATCTAGGTCGAGCATTATGTGATTTGGGATCAAGCATTTATCTAATGTCGCTATCTATTTACAAAAAGTTTGATATTGGTGAAGCTAGACCAACTACAATCACCCTTCAACTAGCAGATCTTTCACTCATTCAGAAGGCAAAATCGAAGATATTCTAATTCAAGTGGACAAGTTTATTTTTCCAACAGATTTTATCACTTTGGACTATGAAGCCGACAATGATGTACCAATTATCTTGGGGAGACCATTTTTGAAAATCGGAAGAACGTTGACAAATATCCACAACGGAACTATAATGTTGACAATGAATGATCAACCAATAGAATTTAATATCAATGACAACATAAAATATCTAACAGTAGTAGAGGAATGCTCAGCAATTTACAAATTCACAGAGAATCCAACCGTATATAGTTGGAAACAACAACAAGAAGAAGACATCAACTAGAATAATTGCACTAAACAACAAGCAGAGTTGGAGGAACTCAGAAAAGTTCTTGAATCATTGGAATTATTGGAAAGAAAAAAATTTATTAATGAAGTCATCTATCGAAAAAACATCCTTGAACTACATTTTAGAAGTAGAACTATTTGATATATGGGGATAAACTTCACAAAATTGTTACCACCCTCTGTCGGATAGAGGGTTCCAAAGGGGCATCACTTCTTTGACAATGGATAGCTGAAAAGATGAAAAAGAGAAAGAGCAAGCTGATCACAATTTTCAAAAAAATATATCAAATTCCAAGTAAACAAAGTTAGTGTTTCTTTTTTATGCATTAGGTAGTTAGTTTTAGAGTTTTCGTAAGAATGATTTTATTATAACTACACTTATTGTTTTATTGGTTAGAATATTCTACTTATACCTTCTTTTCAAGTGTACCCTTACCTTAATTAAACATGACCTACAAATTTTTTTTTGGATAAATATGTTAATTTCTAACTTACCATAGTTGAGATTAAATTGTTTATTTGTCTATTCTGAATTTTGCATTACCTAATTGTTATGTCTCAGGTTACTTTGCATACTCATTAAGGTTATGAGATAAAAGGTGGTTGTGGAAACTGTTGGGATCGATACCAGTCGTTAGCTCTGATACCAGTTGTTAGGATCGTACAACAACGCACACGCTCGATCTAGATGAACACAAAGAATGGGATAGAGAAAAATTGCAAGGAGAACTCTGGCTAAAAGGATTTTTTTTTTTTTTTTATGACTTCAGGTATGTACAACAAGAGAGAGTACAGAAAATAGAAAGTACATCTTCATAGCTCTAACGGACTATATATAGCCTTTCCAAATTTAACCATCTACTATATATAGCTATTTACTATATATAGCTTTACCCGATTTAACCATCTACTATATATAGCTATTTATCATATATAGCTTTACTCGATATAGCTTTACCAAATATAGCTTTACCAGATATAACCGTTGACCAAGCTATAAATAAGCATCAGGCTCCATAACCTAACAATTCTCCCACTTGGAGACTGATTCAGTCAACCAAGAATTTCATTCTCAAACGATCATGAATGTCTTCACTGCACCATACCAATTGAGGTTTTGCACAACCTCAATATTCCAACATCAACACATTTTGTCAACATGTTTGTTGGATTCTTTACACCCCCTATCTTCTCAAAACACATCACCATCTTCCACTAACCTCCTAGTGAAATGGTATCGCCTTCTGTGTTTTGAATGATAGACCGGGTTCCTTGCCAACTATATGACACTCTGACTATCTCTGTAAAGAATATCTTCGTGCTACTTCTTGCCCATTCTTCCAGATAGTCAGTCATCCATATCGTCTTCTTTCCAGCTTCAACTATTGCCACGTACTCAGCCTCAGTACAACGCATTTTTGAAGCCTAGACATCTCATCATCCATGGCTTGCTCCTACTTGGTTGTATCCTCCAACTGTAGGGCCTCATCAAAGGGTTGTGGTTCCCTTTCATCAGCAACAGATAGTGTAATGAAGGTGCATACATATCTGGTACTCTGATAGTACAGGATGATCTTCTCAACACTAGTTCAGGATATCTAGTACTCTCACTTGCTTTGTTGTCTTGGAACCTTGCTCCACATCTAGTTCCTCAGTAGTCTCAGGAGTTTCTTGAATATCTGTTACAACATCACTAGGTGAGTTTCCTTACAACTCAAGCTCAACTCCCACTTCTTTCGTGGTCTTGGAACCTTGCTCCACATCTGGTTCCTCAGCAGTCGTCTCAGGAATTTCATGAGTATTTGCTATAACCTCACTAAGTGAGTTTTCCTGCAACTCAAGCTCAACGCCCACTTGTGTCGTGGTCTTGGAACCTTGCTCCACATCTGGTTCCATTTCCAACCGCACTTTCTTCAATTCTCTAGCGGCCCTTGTGAAGCTAACTCGTTTCTGCTTGCTCATAACGTAGTTCTCACAACGACCCACATCAACAGATTTCAGACCTTCTAAAACTCCTTTCGCAGCCAGCCTCTTCATTTCTTTCGCGCTCATAGGTTCAAGTCTATTGTGCCGTAGACTTGAATTTGAAGCACTCTCAGCAACAACAGCTATGTTCATACACCCTGCAGTGGTGTATAGGGTTCCAGATTTTGAGCCACGTGCTACCACTGTAGCACCCTTCATAATCTTCCACGTACCCTTCCCTAACTTTATTGCATAACCTATGCTATCCAATTGACCAATAGAGATCAGGTTCCTTTTGAATGCAGGAATATATCTGACATCCTTTAATGTCCATCGATTTCCTGCCGGAGTTTTTATACAGACATCTCCTTTCCCTTTAATCTCCAAATCTTTGTTGTCGGCAAGATACACCTTCTCGAAATTTCCAGACTTGAAATTTTTGAACAACTCTTTATTTGGAGACGAATGAAAAGATGCACCTGAATCCAAAATCCAGGATTCAATCGAACTGTTCACGCTGAGGATTAGAGCATCCCCAATGTCTTCTGCTGAATTTATAGAATCATCATCATCTCCAAGTTTGTGATTCTGCTTCCTCTTTGGTCTTGTACAACCTGTCCGAAAGTGACATTTTTCTCCACAATTCCAACACGTTACGTTTGGTCTATTTGGAGATTTTTCTCAGCTCTTTGATTTTGATCGCCCTTTGTTTGGGCCCTTCAGTTTACTTCTTCCCCTTCGATCAACACTGAGAGCATTGCCTGATGAATCTCCAGTTTCTCATTTGCGAGTACTTTCGCTGAGAACTACATCTCAAATTTTACCAAACTTCAGATTATCAGATCCTCGGGAACTGCTGATTGCGGCAACAACAGTATCCCATGACTCGGGTAAGGATGACATCAAAATCAATGCTTTAATTTCATCTTCGAAATTAATTTTCACCGAACTCAGTTGACTTATGATCATATTAAATTCATTTATATGATCAGCAACACGTCCACCTTCAGACATCTGTAGATTGAACAATCTACGCATCAAATACACCTTTGATATGAACCAAAAGACATCAACCCTACAATATCCTTCAATGGAGATGTGAAGAAAATGTTGTCAAAATTATCAAAAAGATATTTCAATTCATGCCACATTGAAGAAGAATGAAGTTTGATTGTTATAAATTTTGGGTGGGTTATAATTTAGAGTAATTTAGAGTTATTGTATTTCATTAATGTAGTTTAAGACTTTTAATTTACTTTAGGTTACAATTACATAATGGTTAATTATTGCCATTAAGTATGAATGTTACGAACTCTTGGAATGCCTTTAGTAGTTTCATTTTGAGGCTATATAAAGCCATGTATGTTGTATTTGTAAGTAGACTTGGAAAATATATTAAAAGAAGCATTTGTGCTTTTCTTTAGCCAATGGCTAAGTTTCTTTGCACTCTATGTAGTTTAGGTTGCATGTAGAATCATTCAAGCTCGACATGATCAATCTTGCTTGTGGAGTGATTCGAATCTCAATCAAGTGTTCTTGCGTTGAGATATTTGATCAACAAGAATCATTCAAGCTAGACATGATCGATCTTGCTTGTGGAGTGATTCGAATCTCAAACAATGTTCTTGTCTTGAGATATTCGATCAACAAGGTAATCCGAATCTTACCCCCTTGTAGTTGATTCCTTATCATATCATTTGGTATCAGAGCTTCAGGCTCAAGATCGGATATATGTTTCCTTTGCGTTTCTTCTCAATTTTATTTTTATTTATTTTTTTCTTTTTAGTTTTGAATCGACCCAGAGTTCAAAATTCAATCTTTGCTCTATTTACAATTTTGAGAGGTGAGAATGAGAGCTTCATTTGTGTAAACGTGTGTAAAAAGAGTGGCCTAAAATTCCTTGAGTGTATACTCGTGAGAGAGTGTTGGGAGGTCCTTTGTATTTCCATAACTTATTTTTTGCAGCAAAGTTTCACAATTAGATTCGAGGACGAATCCTCTTGAAGAAGTGGAGAATGATATGAACCAAAAGACATCAACCCTACAATATCCTTCAATGGAGATGTGAAGAAAAGGTTGTCAAAATTATCAAAAAGATGTTTCAATTCATGCCACATTGAAGAAGAATGAAGTTTGATTGTTATAAATTTTGGGTGGGTTATAATTTAGAGTAATTTAGAGTTATTGTATTTCATTAATGTAGTTTAAGACTTTTAATTTACTTTAGGTTACAATTACATAATGGTTAATTATTGTCATTAAGTATGAATGTTACGAACTCTTGGAATGCCTTTAGTAGTTTCATTTTGAGGCTATATAAAGCCATGTATGTTGTATTTGTAAGTAGACTTGGAAAATATATTAAAAGAAGCATTTGTGCTTTTCTTTAGCCAATGGCTAAGTTTCTTTGCAACTCTATGTAGTTTAGGTTGCATGTAGAATCATTCAAGCTCGACATGATCAATCTTGCTTGTGGAGTGATTCGAATCTCAATCAAGTGTTCTTGCGTTGAGATATTTGATCAACAAGAATCATTCAAGCTAGACATGATCGATCTTGCTTGTGGAGTGATTCGAATCTCAAACAATGTTCTTGTCTTGAGATATTCGATCAACAAGGTAATCCGAATCTTACCCCCTTGTAGTTGATTCCTTATCATATTAACCTTGTTCATAGCCGACGGTTTTTCGTACATATTCGACAGCGCCTTCATCAAATCTGACGTTGTCTTCTCCTTGATAATGTTGAACGCCACGTTTCTGGATAGCGTCAACCGAGAATGTGCAAATTGAGGGCTCATCAAGATTGATTTCATTCCGAACAGAGGAACAACTTGGAGACATTTTCCCCAAGTCCCTGGCACGGGTAAAATTTGAGGAACTACGCTCAAAGATCGAAGTTCAAATAATAAGGTAGATATACAACAGCTTTTAGGAGGAGATTGTTAGATAAAAGCTATGGTTTTATTCACACGTTTCCTCAAATTTCGTTGGTTGGTTTTTTTACTTTTGAATATCTGAATTAACCCTCCCCGTTTAATGGAAGAGCGTATTTTTTGCTGGCCATTTTGGCCAACTTTGGGCGCAAGGTTTGTGCCACTACTAAATTTAGGATAGGTTTGTTATTTAAATATGTGAAATTGAATTAAATAACAACTATTGGGTCTTTAACAAATATCTCTCTCTCCTTTTCTTTTCGATTATTTTTTTCTTCGAAGAAGTTTTCCTTCGGCCGATTTTTACTCCGTTGACGTTTTCCTCTCAATTGCTAGAAGTCAACATCTTCTCATCTCCTTCATATTAAGTCTTGAGATAATCATAGATTTTCTTTGCTGTTTTGAGGGACATTATTTGCATGGAGATCATTTGAGATATAGTAGCAATTCGACAAGCTTTTGCGTTTGATTTCCTTGTCTTCTTTTCCTTCTGTACTTTGATTTGTGCTATAGTTGGATTTGCTGGAAGTGGAGGGCTCTTCTATTTCTTCCCAAAGATCCAAAGCCTCCAGATAAGTCTCTATACGAACTGTCTACATTTGATAATTGTCTCCGTCGAAGACTGGTAGTGCAACAGCTGAAAAATTGGATTCTCCTCCCATTTTGGTCTCACATATCTCTTAAGAAGATAGCTCTGATACCAATTTGTTAGTGAAAGAATGAGTGATTGAATGGTTGATATGAAGATTATATAATGAAGAGCAAGAACGCTCTCTATATATAGAGGGAATATAAAAGATATTAAAACATCTACCTAAAAATCCTCCTAACAAACAAGTAAACAAATCAAGACTAAATCTAATCCAAACTAGATCAAATCAAAACTAAAACAACTATTAACTATTAAGGAGATTTAATCAAATATTAACTGACAGCAATCTAAACAAATACATGATCTTTAACAAATGTAATATAAGGGTTAGGACTAATTTCTTTCCTGGAGTCTTGTTAATAGAAATTAAAAAACGATTATGGAAGTAATTAGCATGCATGACCTTCCAAAGTGGGCATGAGAATCTATTAAATGTAACTAAAATCCACCACAAAGTCCAACATTTTAATCTCTCTTAGCCGAACCTTCCTCATTATTGTAATTTACTCATTGTTTTTTATATTTCTGTTTAATTAGTACAAAAATAAACCAGGCTCATTTGAATGATACCAAAAAACTAACTTAATTTCAAGCAACAAAAGTAATAAAAAAAGGTACGTTCTATATGGAATCGATAATTTACTTATTACTTGCTACTTGTGATAGTGTATACTTGCACTTACTTATTACTTAATACTTGTGGTACTGTAAGTACTGGGGATGATACTAACCTTTGTTTTAGATCTTTGAAACTTGCCTCACATACGTCACTCCATATGAAGGGTACGTCTTTCCTTGTCAATTGTGTAAGTATTGAGGCTATTCTAACGAAGTCTTTCACAAATTGCTGACAATATCTTGCTAACTATGCACCTCTGTAACTGTGGTCGGACGTTTCCACTTAGTGACAGTTTCAATCTTAGTGGGGTCTACTGAGATTTCATCCTTTGACACCACGTGTCCCAAGAATGAGACTTGTTGTAGCCAAAATTTACACTTGGAGAATTTAGCGTACAACTTGTTCTCTTTTAAAATTGTTGGGACTCTTTGGAGGTGTTTTTGGTGTTTTGGATTCGTCTTTGAGTAAACATGTCAAGACACTCCTTGAATACTTGGTTCATTAACTCCATGAATATCGTTGGGGCGTTTGAGAGGCCAAACTACATTACTACAAACTGGTAGTGGTCGTACCTTTTTCTGAATGTTGTCTTCAGCACATCCCCTTCTTTAATCTTAATTTGATGGTATCTTGACTGAAGGTCTATCTCAAAAAATATTGTCGCTTCCCTGAGTTTGTTAAACATGTCTTCAATAGAGGGAGCGGGTACTTATTCTTTACTGTCCTCTGATTAAGTTCTCCTTAATCGATGCACAAATGCATTAAACAATCTTTCTTGTTGACAAATAGCACCAGCGCAATCCAAGGAGATATGCTAGGGTGAGTGAAGCCTTTGCCTAGTAAGTCAAAATAAAATGGGACATATATTAATGAATACGTAGAGCCAAAATCTGTTAAAATAAAACTCACTAATCTGTGACGTAAATCTCACACACACTAACGATAGAACGCTCCGATGCCACATTGTGAAAATACTACTCGCGTATTTGGGAAGGAGATGTCGAGAGAGGAGAGACAAGGAGACAAAGAACACTGATTTTATCAGAAAAGTCTTTTCTATTGCTCTATATTCCTTTTCTCTCTAGCTCTCTTTTGCTCTCTATTTTACAAGAGAAGGATTAGGTATTTATAACTTTTCTAACACTAATAATAGGTATGAGAGAGACACCCATAAACCTAAAATTATTCCTACAAAAGCTCTTGGCCTTTTCTTTCGCCTGACTTTTCAAATTAACGTCTCTTAACAAATTACCTAAAATTAACATTTTGCATTTTAAGTTTATTCCAACAAAATGCCCCCATTAACTTAAAATGCTATATTCAATGATTCCACCTGCGTCATTTTTGTCTTCTCGGGCTCAGTCATGGTTTTTTCAATTTCATCTCCTTGTCCTCAAGTAGCAAACTAAGCTTGTCCTTTTCTGACAAAACTTCATTTTGAGCTTCTCAAGGACAGCCCATTTAGGACATCAACTCCTCATTTCTCCCGTTCTCAGCCATGCTCGACTTAGACGTCATAGCTTCTTTCAGTTTACTCAATTCCCTTCGCAAGTTCACAACGACATTTTCCACTTCCATTTTTGCCTCCTCCATTTTGACCTTATCACGAGTGATTATCTCAATCGTGTGTCGTAAATTCACTGCCTCCTATTGGACCCGATTCAGATTCACATTGAGTGAGTCTCTCTGTTGAGTTAGCATCTCTACATCTTTCTCCTCCCTCACTAGCTCTTCCACTAGACCATCAATCTCCATTAATAAGTCATTCTCTTTCTCCATACCTTCTTCAATTTTCTTCACAAGCTCAAAGATTACTTTCTCATTCTCTTCCTTCTCCTGTTTGATATAGAAAGAACTCTCACTCAGCTCGGCCACTTCCTTCTCCAACCTTTCAAGCTCCATTTCTAAATCTTTCTTTTCTTTTTCAATCTCTACTTTCTCTTTCGAAAGGCGCTCGTTCATGGATTTCAACGTCTGCAACTGAGACTTCTCCACATATTTATCCACGACAGATTTTGGTTATTGCTCTAAATCTCTGTTCTCCTCCTGATGATCCAGCAGTTTCTTTGGCTTGTTCACTGATCGCATGGACTTCTTCTTCATCATTGTTTTGGGATTTTGAAGGGATTGCAGCTTGCATTTGCATCATCTATTTCTCATGTTCAATCTGCATTTCTGCCATCCTTTCTCTCCATTCCATCTTTTCTTCTTCCATTCTCATCCTCTTTCTTCTTTCTTCCTCTCTCTTTGAGCTCAAGCTCTCTGTTATCTAGTTGTTCATCCTTCTTCGATTTTCTCGTCTCCAATATCGTGATTTCGCCAAATCCACTGCGTGTCACCTCATTTCCAACAGCTTCCACCGCCTCATGACTACCGCCATTGTCTTTCACTCCGTCGTGTTCTCTTGATTTCAGTTCTTCATTTTGGGCCATCAAGAGAATACCTTTGTTTGTTGCGTCATCTAGAGCTAGGTTGATCGTTTCTTCCACGTTTTCCTCAGCTCAACAATCTTTTGCAAAGTGCCCCACTCTGCCAAAATTGTAACATTTGTCGGAGTTATAATCATTCGCATAGTGACTATATTTTTTACATTTATAACATTGAATGTTGTTATAATATCCTTGACTACATCCTCTTCCACGCCAATTTGCTTGGCTCGACTGTCTCTTCTCCTTATAATGTCCTTCATTACTGCTGTCTTGACCACCTCGACCATTTCCACGACTTCCATGACCTCTACCTTAAAAGTTTTGAGAGTAGAATACCTTTTCATCTTTGATTGATGTCTTGGTTTGAAGTGCTTGATCGAGTGTTTCCTTATTCTTCTTCTTACGTTGCTCATGTGCCTCGAGAGAACCGGCGAGCACATCGACCATGAACGTCGCTAGGTCCTTTGACTCTTCTATCGCACATACAACATTCTCAAAGTTGTCAGCTAATGACCTCAAAATCTTCTCCACAACCCGCGTCTCAGCTAACATTTCTCTGCTTCGATTTAGTTGATTTACCACAGTTTATACGCGCATAATGTAGTCAGATACATTTTCTGACTCCTTCATCTTCATGCTCTCCAACTCGCCATGAAGAGTTTGGAGACACACTTGCTTGACTCGGTCGGTTCCTTAGAACACCTTTTCTAAAGTGTCCCACGCTTCTTTTGAAGTAATTTCCCTGACAATCTTTTCAAAGCCGGACTCGTCAATGACTCGGAATAGCATGTATAATGTCGCCTTGTCATTTGATCACAACTCTTTTAACGCCTTGTTTTGTGCTGCCATATAACCCATGGTATTCTTTGGTTCTTCGAAACCTTCTTTGACCATCTCCCATGCATCTTGAGAACCAAGAAGAGCTTTCTTTTGGATGCTCCAATTCTCTTAGTTTGTCTTCGTTAGTCCCGGTAGCGGCATTTGACCTATCACATTTGCCATCGACTCTGATACCAATTTGTTCAATAGGACTCACTGATTTGTGAAGTAAATCTCACACACACTAACGATAGAACGCTCCGATACCACTTTGTGAAAATACTACTCACGTATTTGTGCTGAAGATGTCGAGAGAGGAGAGACAAGAAGACAAAGAACACTGATTTTATCAAAAAAGCCTTTTCTATTGCTTTGTATTTCTTTTCTCTCTTGCACTCTTGCTCTCTTTTGCTCTCTATTTTACAATAGAAGAATTAGATATTTACAGCTTTTCTAACACTAATAATAGGTATGAGAGAGACACCCATAAACCTACCATTATTTCTCTGGAGGCTCTTGGCCTTTTCGACTTTTCAAATTAACCTCTCCTAACAAATTACCTAAAATTAATATTTTTCATTTTAGGTTTATTCCAACGAAATCAAATATAGCGAAAGCATAACGTCCCAGAACTGATAATGTACCTCTCACCACTGTGTCGGACCTCCTGGCATCCCTACGGGTTGACGCATATGCCCTTACATGAGAATGAGTCTTCTCAAGTCTATCAGTCCCATCCAGTGTTCTTGGTGGGCTAACTGGGTTCTCAGTGTTCTTAGTTGTGAAGTTGATAGCAACGTGGCCCTCCTAGCCACACAGAAAGCAAGTTCTAGTCTCGACCATACATCTTCCCCCAGTGGCTTCCTGCATATGTTGCACCCTGATCCTCCTCTTCCTCTAGCCCCATCTTGGTTTCTGGGGTATTTATTTGTTGTCAAGGAGAGTACCTATCAGTATGTCGAGGGAGGTGTTTGTCAACCTATCGAGATTTATGCGTTGATGGTTGGTGATCGGAGTTCCTCGGTTCATATGGTCACTTTTGCCTAATAGTAACTACTGACTCTCGAAGCACTTTATCTCTAGGCTTCTCTAGAACCTTAGCTATCCTTAGTGCGGCCTCATTAGTGGTAGGGTCGATAGTTTCTACCGTGCGACAAATCTTTAGGTCCAAGCCCATTGCAAACTTCTCAGTCATTTTTGACTCTGTGTCCACTAGTGCGGGTGCAAATCTTTTCAATCTCATGAATTCTTGGGCGCGAAGCTTTTTAGTCTCATGAATTCTCAGGCATAATCATTTACAGACGTCCACTCTGTATTAAGTTGGTGAATTTCTATTGTTTCTTGAGCTGGGCAACTTTCGGATAGTACTGCTTCAAGGTGGGGACGCACGACCTTCATGAATGTGACGCAGCCGAACACTCAGAGATAATGTACCGCTGGCTTCTTATTGTACCAGGCCTCATGTGGCGTCTTCCCATCGAGGCTTCGCGTTGGCGACCGATTGAGGAGATAGACGACCGTCATTATTACCTCTCTTCAGAATCTCTCAGGCATCCCGGCCAGAACCCCGTTCTGCTGGGGGGACTAGGGCGCCGTTAGTTGCGGCTGCATGTCGAGCTCGTCGCAGTACTTACGGAAGCTCGCTGAGGTGAATTCTCTACCTCGGTCCGTGTGCAGCATTCGCATCTTCTTCCCGCATTCGTTCTCCGCTCGCGCTTGAATGAGCTTAATCACGTCTGCCGCCTCACTTTTCGCTTGTAGCAAGATCAGCAACATGAAGCGGCTTATGTCATCGATCAACATGAGGAAGAGGGTCTTGCCGCCTGGGGTCGCCAGCTTGATGGGCCCGCAGATATCACCGTGCATGAGCTCCAACGGCTTACCGGTGCAATAGGGTGTCTGAGGCAGAAAGGGGGTGCGCCTTTGCTTGCTAATGAGACACCTGTCGCATAGCATGTTCTTGCCTTCGATTGCTGGAAAACCGTGTACCATCTCTTCCTTGTGTAGTTTTTGTAGTGTAGGAAAGTTCAGGTACCCGTACCTTGCGTGCCACCTCCAAGCTACTTCTTCAGTCTTGGCCGAGAGGCTGATCGGTTGCTCTATCTCTAACTCCAGAATGTAAGGACGATTTTTCATGCATCGAACTTGCGTGAGCAGCCATTGTCGATCATCGTAGATTTTGAGTAGCCCATGCTTGATGGAAATGAAGGAGACGGCCTCATCGAGGTGAGTTAACCCAAGCTCACAAGGTTAGCCTTGAGCCTCGGGATGAAGTAGACACTAGTCAGCTTGCGGTGCTCGCCTCCTTTGCCGACGAACAGGATGGTGCTGCACTCTTCGATCTCAATCGCGAATCCCCGAATCGAGCTCAGAGAACGCAGACCTGGCCTCGGTCATATGATTTGTTGCCCCTGTGTGTCGAGGATCCATCGTCGGGGCACTCTAGCACATCCAAGCCGCACCGAGCTTCGCCACACCATCTGAGTGCAGTGCCCACATTTACCACCCACGCATTTATTCAAAGCATGATCACACAACGGCTTCTCGTTCGCCCACAGGTTCACAGCATCCTCCCCAGTGAACTCAAGGTAGTAGCCCGCAGTTATGTTTTCGCCGTATGGCCCAGTTGAGTGAACCATGGCGCAGTCACCCTTTCTTTTTTCCACATAGGCTTGAGCATAGGCGAACAGGGTGTTGCTCCATTGCATGGGGCCGACGCTGACCTGGGCTTGAGCGCGGTTCAAAATAGTAGTTGAATAGGTTCAATTTTTATATTAAAAAAATTAATTTTTAAAATTTGGAGACTTATTAGACAACTTTAAAATAACAAATTGTTAAACATTTTCTTATCCTACTCTTTTCAAAGTTTAGGAATATGTATGTTTTTTTCAAAGTTTAGGTTGCGGCAGTGGGCCTTCGTCTTCGGTGTGGGTCTCATAGTGTAGCGGAGTTAAACACCATCGTGCATCCCTCGATTTGGAGGCCGAAAACACCGTGGACTGGTTTTTCGCATCTCTGCCAAGGGCATTTCTTCCGGTGACTTGGAACAGGAATTGGCTGGTGGCTGGTGTTCTCAGTATTGAAGATTGTTCAGAAATGATCATAGATTTATAACTAAAGAATACATTTTCATTAACACGACTTCCGTGTTTAATTAAGAGATTTTTGTTTGGATTAAGTTCAAATAAATGAAAATCTTCTAGATTTAGCTAGTTTATGAATTTTTTTTTAGGATTAATGGAACTTAATACCCTTAATCTTAAAAGATACATTTTTTTCATGTAGATATATATTTATTGCTTTATTTAATTTAATTTTATTTTATTTATTCTCCAACCACTTTTTTAAATATATATTAAAATTTAGTGGCTTAATTAAAGGTTTGAAAATAAATAAATAAGGTTAATATTCTACTTAAAGTTTTGAGTAAATGAAATAAACTAATTTAACCCAAAAATTTGATGATCGAGTTAAATTGGGTTTATTATATTATGAGAATTTCTTAGAAATATTTATGACTAATTGAGTTATGGATTTTTGTATTTTTTTTTCTTTTCTAAAAAATAAATGTAAATTAAAACATAGATAAGTGGATGAAACAAACCACCAACCTAATTTAACATTTTAATTACTATTGAGTTATATTCACTTTATCATTATTATAAAATAATAATAATAACAACAACCTTAGAGCAGTTAGTTAAAATAAAAATTATTTATAAAATCCATTTTATAACTAATCGAATTCCAACCTATATTGTAAATTCCAATCCAGTAAAATTTCTTAAATAAAATAAAGTTTTCATTTCAGAAAATTAGAGGATTTATTCTATGTCTTTGACTTCCATGAATCCTTAAATAATAATAAAAAAAAAGGATTACTTCTATGTGTTTGACTTCCATGGATCTTAAAAAAAAAAAAAAAAAAAAAAAAAAAAAAAAAAAAAAAAAAAAAAAAAAAAACCATGAAGTGAGAAAGAGCAGAATTTGAACGTCTCCACTCTCAATTAAATTTCAAAACATGTTTTTTTTTTTTGGACAAAAATTAATGATTGTTTGCATACCACACAATTTTTACACTGAGAGGAGAATTGAGCTGTGTTGTAACGACCCTAACACTTTTTTTACCTGTCTAATCTAAGGTCATTACTATACTTTGAAATGCGGAATATACATTTAATTGGCCCTGTTCATTAACGCGACTCGCACTCGCCTTTTATTACCTTAGAGAAATATGGTTACAAGGGAAAAAGAGAAAATTGAAAGAAAGGAAAAGAAACAGAAACCAAAACTGCATATTTTATTCTACCCTAAGGTTTATTATGCAAATACATTTCATCCTATACTAACCTATATTAATGATGCAACCAAATTCGGCCTAGACTACGAAATGGGAAAAGAACAGCCAACTACCCTATGCATGTGCCACGATCCTGGGGGGTACGATGCCGTCGTCGTTGTCACATGGGTGCCTTGCCCTTATCTGCAAAAGTAAAGTAGCACGAGGCTTGAGTATTTCTAGAATACTCAGTAAGTGACCCCCTATCGGGGTTATGCGACAAACACATGCAATTAAATGATGGGACCTATCGTTTCGTTTCGTTTCGTTTCATTTTTCCTACGGTGTAATCCTAACAGGTAATCGTGGACATGTACCATATACTCTACACGCAGCCCATACGTGCGAGTATGGGCTCACCAGCTAGTTCGCACATCGCTGGGCCACTGTCCCTAGCCGGTGGGCATGCTCTGGGGGCCCACCGGGACCCGTTAAAACTAAAACCGTCACGGCAGCGCTATGCAGGGCATAACGATCGTGGTCCTGCCATTTGGATGTACGCGTCCGTACCCTCGTGATGGGATAGGGGTATCCCCCCAAATGCATGATCACACAATATGCATGAGGTCCCACTAGTCCTACAGTCATCATTTAATGAACATAACCCCGTGTCACGTTTTCATGCTTACATGTCATTCTCATTCTCATTTCGTTACATATCATACATATTCCTAGCGGGGTTATGTATCATGCAATTCAACGTATTTCATATCATACAATTCATTCAGTTACATTTCAATACTCATACAACAAGTCATAATCATACAAGGGTCACACATCGTCACATGCATTCATATCACATCAACTAAGCAGCATAAACAACATACATTCACGTTCACATGATTTCGTACTTAAGCACATTAAGCTAGCATACAATTTAATGGCACGTGCATAACCACGGGCACGTGCCAACATACAGCAATTAACGCGTAACCTACAACGGGTGAGCCACTTACTTGGTAGGCCCTAGCCGAAGTACTCCCTAGAATATAACGTAAGCTCCTAGCTCCTCGTGGACGTTCTACACTTCCGTTGGTGGTTGGTTCCTATTGGTTCATGAGTCACTTTCGTTAGTATTTCACAAATAAGAATAAATTCCCAACTGGAATTTGTGAAATACGACCTTAAAATGTTCCCTTTTACCTTAAACAGGGCCGAAACTAGGTCCGGGAGGGTCGGAACGATGTCAAACCGGCTGGAAACAGGTTTCCCGAGCCCAATAAGCCGCCGGAGCCGCCAAGCCACCACCGAGCCGATGAAGCCGCCTGAGCCGAGAGTAGCCGCGCTGCAGACGTGACACGTGGCACAATCCGAGAGCGACATGTGTGCAGGCGTTTCGGGTCGAGGCGCGGGTTAACGGGCCGCTCGCGGGTCTCGGACCGAACGCAGGTGATGGGCCGCGCGGTGATGGGCAGGCTCGCGGGTGACGGGCTGCGGGTTGATGGGCCGGCTCGTGATTGAAGGTCGGGTGTTTGGGCTGCGGGTAACGTGGGTTCTGGGCTGACCGAAGGTACAGGGTTCGGTTCGGGTTTCTGGATCCATATCGCAGGTCGAACTTCGTCCTCTTCGCCCGACTGCCTGCGCGATTTTTCGGCGGTCCCTCTCTCTCTTCGACAACGTCGTCCCGACGTCCTTTTTCCCTCTTTTTTTCCCCGTTCCCGAGCTTATCCTTCACCCTAACCCTGTTTTTTGGTACCGATTTCGTTGGTAAGGGCCTCGCACTCCCGGATCTGGAGAAGCTCGGAAGTCTGCCGTTCCGTCTTCCTTGCCGACGGTGTTCAGCGTACGGGATTCGCGTAAAACCTACTCCTGATGTGTGTAAAGGGTTCTGGGATTACTTTTGTGGTGTGAAATGGGGGTTTTCGACGTCGATTCTTACGATTCGGCTTCGCCGGAGTTCCGTCGGTTTTCTGTTCTCTCTCCTTTTTCCATACCGTTTTCGTTTCTTTGCAAGTTCTTTCAGAGTGGCTGAAGGTTGGGGACGCGATTTTGAGGCATCCCAGCCCTCGGCCGCCCTTTGTGGGTCGTGTGTGAGCGAAAACTCGCCGTTCGCCAGAGTTTTCGGCTCTGCCGACGACCATCATTTTTTTTTTCGGTTCCGTTACATTACCTATCCCTAAAAGGGACTTTCGTCCTCGAAAGCCTCGAACTCGTGGATCAACTCGAGATATTTTTCCTTTATTTCCTCCTCTCGTTCCCACGTAGCTTCCTCGACTTGGTGGTTACGCCACAATACCTTAACGAAACCTATACTCCTATTACGTAAGGCTTTCACCTCTCGGGCTAGAATTTTAATCGATTTCTCCTGGTAACTTAAATTTTCCTCAATTTCAAGAGGTTTGTAGTCTATTACGTGCGTCGGGTCTGGAATATATTTCCTTAACATGGACACATGAAATACATCGTGTACGCTTGAAAGTGAAGGTGGTAAAGCTAGTTTGTAAGCTACCGGACCTACTCTTTCTAAAATTTCGAACGGTCCAATGAATCGGGGCCTGAGCTTCCCCTTGCGTCCGAATCTTAGAATACCTTTCATGGGGGCTACTTTTAGGAACACTGGGTCCCCCTCTTCAAACTCTAAATTCCTACGCCTAACGTCGGTGTAGCTCTTTTGCCTACTCTGCGTGGTACGCATTCTTACTCGGATTTTCTGGATTGCTTCGTTGGTGACACGGACCAGCTCGGGTCCTATCAATTCTCGTTCTCCTACTTCGTCCCAACACAATGGGGATCTACATCGTTTTCCATACAACGCCTCAAAGGGTGCCATTCCGATGGTTGCTTGGAAGCTGTTATTGTAAGAGAATTCCATTAAGTGTAGTTTGGTGTCCCAACTCCCTGTGAAATCCATAACGCATGCCCGAAGCATGTCTTTCAGAATTTGGTTTAATCATTCTGTTTGGCCATCTGTTTGTGGGTGGAAGGCGGTGCTAAAGTCGAGGCGGGTACCCATCGCTCTTTGGAGACCGCGCCAAAAGGCCGACGTAAAACGTGGGTCCCGATCCGACACAATTGACACTGGTACTCCATGCAACCTCACAATTTCTTTAACATACAGTTGTGCCCAATTGTCTACTGTATATGTTGCCTTACCCGGTAGGAAGTGAGCCGACTTTGTCAGGCGATCCACGACCACCCAGATTACCCTATAGCCCTTTAATGTTTTGGGTAAGCCTACTATGAAATCCATGACAATGTTTTCCCATTTCCATTCTGGTATACTTAGAGGTTGTAGTAGCCCGGCGGTTTTCTGCCTAGGGGCTTTTACTTGTTGGCACACTAGACACTTACTCACGTACTCCGCGATATCCTTCTTCATACTTCGCCACCAAAAGTGTTTTTTCAAGTCTTGATACATCTTTGTTCCACCTGGATGTATCGAGAAGGTTGAGTTGTGTGCCTCCGTTAGGATTTCATTCTTTATTCCGCTCATGGGTGGGACACATAAACGCCCTTGGCATAATAATCCGTCATCTGTTGATTTAGTGAATCCGTCCACTGGGCCAACTTCCAATTGGTCTAGGATTTTACTTAGGCTTGGATCCTCACGTTGTGAGTCTATGATTCTTTGTCTGAGCGTGGGGCGCACTGTCAGTCGGGCTAATTGGGCGGCAACTTCTTTGGTTACCACCGCGATATCAGCCTGTTCGAAATCAGTTCGCACTCGTGACTCCCTGGTGATGAGGGCCGACGAGTGTACTGCTTTTCGACTCAGTGCATCAGCGACTACGTTTGCTTTTCCAGGGTGGTACTGGATGTCTATGTCGTAATCTTTTACCAGCTCTAACCATCTACGTTGCCGCATGTTCAATTCTTTTTGGGTGAACAAATATTTTAGGCTTTTGTGGTCCGTGTAGATCTGGGTCTTTTCGCCATACAGGTAGTGTCGCCAAATTTTTAACGCGAACACTACTGCTGCCAGCTCTAAATCATGTGTAGGATAGTTTTTCTCGTAATCTTTTAGTTGGCGTGACGCATACGCAACAACCTTGCCATGTTGCATCAGTACACAACCTAATCCCTTTTTGGATGCGTCACTGTAAATCGCGTATCCCACAGAACTTTCTGGAACAGTGAGCACTGGGGCGGATACTAGTCGTTGTTTTAGTTCTTGAAAGCTGACCTCACAAGTATTGTCCCAAACAAAAGGTACACCTTTTTTGGTTAATTGGGTGAGAGGCGTGGCTATTCTAGCGAAGTCCTGGACAAACCTTCGATAATAACCCGCCAATCCCAAGAAACTTCGTATCTCGGTGACCGTTGTTGGGCGTTTCCATTTCGTGACCGCCTCTATCTTATTGGGATCTACGAAGATTCCGTCTTTAGACACTATGTGCCGCAGAAACGAAACCTGTCATAGCCAAAATTCACACTTGGTGAAATTGGCATACAACTTGTTCTCTCTTAGGATAGTTAAGGCTTTGCGAAGGTGTTCTTGGTGTTCTAGGTCCGTTTTCGAGTATATCAGGATATCGTCTATGAACACGATCACAAACAAGTCTAGGCACTCCTTAAATACTCGGTTCATTAGTTCCATAAATACCGCTGGGGCATTG
The DNA here is from genome assembly GCA_018691285.1 of Cucurbita argyrosperma subsp. sororia. Classification (NCBI taxonomy): domain Eukaryota; kingdom Viridiplantae; phylum Streptophyta; class Magnoliopsida; order Cucurbitales; family Cucurbitaceae; genus Cucurbita; species Cucurbita argyrosperma. The sequence goes on along the minus strand of CM031884.1, from coordinate 14,096,633 downwards.
GTGAGACCAAAAGACATCACCACAAACTCGTAGTGGCCATATCTGTTTCGAAAGGCTGTTTTCGGTATGTCTTCATTTTTAATCTTAATTTGATGGTATCCTGATCGAAGATCTATTTTAGAAAACACTGTCGCCCCACGTAGTTGATCAAATAGGTCCTCAATACGGGGTAACGGGTATTTGTTCTTTACCGTCCTCTTGTTTAATTCCCTATAATCAATGCATAAACGCATTGAGCCGTCTTTCTTTTTAACAAACAACACTGGCGCACCCCAAGGGGACACGCTAGGTCGAATGAAGCCCTTATCTAGCAGGTCTTGCAGTTGTGTTTTAAGCTCTTTTAGTTCTGCTGGTGCCATGCGGTACGGGGCCTTAGAGATGGGTCCCGTTCCTGGTTCTAGATCTATTCCAAAGTCTACCTCTCGCGATGGAGGAATTCCCGGGAGGTCCTCCGGAAAGACATCCATAAATTCGTTTACTACCGGTATTGTATCTATGGGTTTTTCCTTTCCTTTTGTATTTACTGCATAGGCTAGAAACGCCCACCCCCCTTGTTGTATCAGGCGCCTTGCTTTCATCATCGATATTATTTTTGGGGTGGTACCTGTGGAGGTTCCTTTAAACTTAAAGGTAAGTCCGTTAGGAGGTGTGAATATCACCTCCTTCTTATGGCAGTCTATGGTAGCAAAGTTTTCTGCTAACCAGTCCATTCCTAGTATGACGTCAAAATCCGTCATATCCACTACCTTTAAGTCTACGTGGATGGTTTGTCCAGCTATTACCACTTGTCCGTCCCTTACTCTATCTTTCGTAACTAGGTCTACCCCTGCTGGGGTACCGACCGACAACGCATGCATTAAGGGTTCTATTACGAACCCTGCTTGTTTAATAAATGGTGAAGCAACAAAGGAATGGGTAGAACCAGAATCAAACAATGTCAACGCAAAGTGTCCTAGTATAGAAAGCGTACCTGTCACCACGGTGCCAGATGTTCCCGCCTCATTACTAGTCGTTACATATGCCTTGGTCTGTGGACGGGTTTGTAAGGTGGGCTCTCGGATGACCGGTCCTCTAAGGGGTTCCCTTGGAATTCCCGGGCTCTTTGTAGGGCAAGTTCTGGCCACATGACCTGCATGACCACAGATATAACACATACCTGAGCCCGCCAAACATCTCCCAACATGTTGCTTTCCAAAGTTACGGCACAGGGGCTTCTCCATTGCTAGGTATCGGCCTATTGGAGGTGGAGCAGGTGGCCTACTCTGATATCGAGGCCTTTGGGACGGTGGTTGGAATTCTGTGGTATCGACCTCGACAGGGCATTTCCTCCCTGTGGCGACTGTTGGCTCTGTTTTCTTTTCCTCTGGGGGTTCCTCTAGGGCCTTGGCCGTCCTTAGGGCCTCTTCATAGGTCTTTGGGTTAAAGGCCTCTAACATGCGGCGGGTTTTCGGATTCAATCCTAACACAAATTTTTCTGTCTGTTTCTCTTCAGTGTCGGCTAAAGACGGTGCAAACCTTCTTAATCTCATGAAGTCCTGATCGTACTGATCCACCGTGCGATCACCTTGGGTTAAGTGGTTAAACTCTTGCTGTTTCTTTATACGGATTTCCTTTGGATAATAGTATTTTAGAAAGGCTTCCTTAAAGGTCTCCCATGTTGTAATTCCCCCACCCGGGTTGATGCTCTGTTTATTATCCGACCACCACACTTCTGCATCCTTTTGTAACACATATGTGGCACATGCCACCTTATGTTCATCAGGGCATCTCATTGATTCAAAGGTCGTTTCCATGTTTGCGATCCACATCTGAGCCGCTGTGGGATCTTCCTTTGAACCGACAAAAGGACGGGGGTTATACCGCCTGAAATCCTTTAACCAATTCGCGCCCCTATCCGGGTGCGGGTTGTTCACCGGTGGGATAGCTACCGCATCCAGCGGTTGCGGGAACACCGCGTTGGCTGGTTGCGTGGCCACCGCGTTGGCTGGTTGCGTGGCATTCGCATTGGCTGGTTGTGTGGCCATTGCCGCGACTTGTTGCGTAGCCAACAACGTGGCCTGTTGTGTGTCTAGCATAGTTTGCATTGTTTTTTGGAGGGATTCCAACATTAACCTTGTGGCGGGGTCTAACCCGGCCTGTGGTGCAGCTTGAGGGGGTGGTGCGTATTCAGGAGGGGGTACTGCTTGTGGGGGAGGTGCATATTCAGGAGGGGGTACTGCTTGTGGGGGAGGTGCATATTCAGGGGGTGGTACGGTTTGAGGGGAAGGTGCGTATTCAGGAGGTGGTACAAACGCATATGGGCCGGTAGTCGACCCCTCTTGGGAAGAGCTTCTATCGGCGTCTCCTCTTCCTCCTCTCCTAACGAGAGGTCGTCCTCTTCCTCTCCTACCTCTTCTACGTCCTCTGTGCGGCATGGTTCTAGAAACCAAGAAAAGGATTCTAGCTAAGTTTATGATTTACAACATTCCCTACATCCTACCATATAATTCATATGTATACATATATATAAAAGAAAAACATAAATATCATACCATAAAGACATGCATTACATCAAATCACATCCACATCAGATAACATCAACATTTTTTTTTCATACAGTAACATATCATGCATCATTTAAAGCCAACCACATTAAATATATCACACATGTCATATATTCCTCATTCTACATAAGGTGTACCTGGCAACGACGGAGCATCGGTAATTGGACCGTGGAACATGCCAAGCCTACTCTGTAGGCTAGTCTACAAGATCTATAACCTAAAGCTCTGATACCAACTGTAACGACCCTAACATTTTACCTGTCTAATCTAAGGTCATTACTATACTTTGAAATGCGGAATATACATTTAATCGGCCCTGTTCATTAACGCGACTCGCACTCGCCTTTTATTACCTTAGAGAAATATGGTTACAAGGGAAAAAGAGAAAATTGAAAGAAAGGAAAAGAAACAGAAACCAAAACTGCATATTTTATTCTACCCTAAGGTTTATTATGCAAATACATTTCATCCTATACTAACCTATATTAATGATGCAACCAAATTCGACCTAGACTACGAAATGGGAAAAGAACAACCAACTACCCTATGCATGTGCCACGATCCTGGGGGGTACGATGCCGTCGTCGTTGTCACATGGGTGCCTTGCCCTTATCTGCAAAAGTAAAGTAGCACGAGGCTTGAGTATTTCTAGAATACTCAGTAAGTGACCCCCTATCGGGGTTATGCGACAAACACATGCAATGAAATGATGGGACCTATCGTTTCGTTTCGTTTTCCCTACGGTGTAATCCTAACAGGTAATCGTGGACATGTACCATATACTCTACACGCAGCCCATACGTGCGAGTATGGGCTCACCAGCTAGTTCGCACACCGCTGGGCCACTGTCCCTAGCCGGTGGGCATGCTCTGGGGGCCCACCGGGACCCATTAAAACTAAAACCGTCACGGCAGCGCTATGCAGGGCATAACGATCGTGGTCCTGCCATTTGGATGTACGCGTCCGTACCCTCGTGATGGGATAGGGGTATCCCCCCAAATGCATGATCACACAATATGCATGAGGTCCCACTAGTCCTACAGTCATCATTTAATGAACATAACCCCGTGTCACGTTTTCATGCTTACATGTCATTCTCATTCTCATTTCGTTACATATCATACATATTCCTAGCGGGGTTATGTATCATGCAATTCAACGTATTTCATGTCATACAATTCATTCAGTTACATTTCAATACTCATACAACAAGCCATAATCATACAAGGGTCACACATCGTCACATGCATTCATATCACATCAACTAAGCAGCATAAACAACATACATTCACGTTCACATGATTTCGTACTTAAGCACATTAAGCTAGCATACAATTTAATGGCACGTGCATAACCACGGGCACGTGCCAACATACAGCAATTAACGCGTAACCTACAACGGGTGAGCCACTTACTTGGTAGGCCCTAGCCGAAGTACTCCCTAGAATATAACGTAAGCTCCTAGCTCCTCGTGGACGTTCTACGCTTCCGTTGGTGGTTGGTTCCTATTGGTTCATGAGTCACTTTCGTTAGTATTTCACAAATAAGAATAAATTCCCAACTGGAATTTGTGAAATACGACCTTAAAATGTTCCCTTTTACCTTAAACAGGGCCGAAACTAGGTCCGGGAGGGTCGAAACGGTGTCAAACCGGCTGGAAACAGGTTTCCCGAGCCCAATAAGCCGCCGGAGCCGTCGAGCCACCACCAAGCCGATGAAGCCGCCTAAGCCGAGAGTAGCCGCGCCGCAGACGTGACACGTGGCACAATCCGAGAGCGACATGTGTGCAGGCGTTTCGGGTCGAGGCGCGGGTTAACGGGCCGCTCGCGGGTCTCGGACCGAACGCAGGTGACGGGCCGCGCGGTGATGGGCAGGCTCGCGGGTGACGGGCCGCGGGTTGATGGGCCGGCTCGTGATTGAAGGTCGGGTGTTTGGGCTGCGGGTAACGTGGGTTCTGGGCTGACCGAAGGTACGGGGTTCGGTTCGGGTTTCTGGATCCATATCGCAGGTCGAACTTCGTCCTCTTCGCCCGACTGCCTGCGCGATTTTTCGGCGGTCCCTCTCTCTCTTCGACAACGTCGTCCCGACGTCCTTTTTCCCTCTTTTTGTCCCCGTTCCCGAGCTTATCCTTCACCCTAACCCCGTTTTTTGGTATCGATTTCGTTGGTAAGGGCCTCGCACTCCCGGATCTGGAGAAGCTCGGAAGTCCGCCGTTCCGTCTTCCTTGCCGACGGTGTTCAGCGTACGGGATTCGCGTAAAACCTACTCCTGATGTGTGTAAAGGGTTCTGGGATTACTTTTGTGGTGTCAAATGGGGGTTTTCGACGTCGATTCGTACGATTCGGCTTCGCCGAAGTTCCGTCGGTTTTCTGTTCTCTCTCCTTTTTCCTTACCGTTTTCGTTTCTTTGCAAGTTCTTTCAGGGTGGCTGAAGGTCGGGGACGCGATTTTGAGGCATCCCAGCCCTCGGCCGCCCTTTGTGGGTCGTGTGTGAGCGAAAACTCCGGCGTTCGTCGGAGTTTTCGGCTCTGCCGACGACCATCATTTTTTTTTTCCGGTTCCGTTACATATGATTATGTGATATATAGATTGTGTTGACTGTAGATTGTGTATGTTATGTGATGTATGAATTATGTTAACTGTTGACTGTTTATGTTATGTGAAGTTATGAATAAGATGTTAGTATTATATGCAATGAATATGTTGATCGATGTCATAGATACACGTAGAATTATCGAGTCATGTCATGAGATGTTTATGCAACTGGAATGTACTTTCATGTTATGTAGTATGCCATGTAATGTAGGTCATGTGAGATGCCATGTAATGTAAGAAACGTATATGCGATGTTAGTACTGCTTATGTAATGCCATGTTAGATATGTTAAGGGACCTCATGCACATATGTATGTCACGTGCATCGGGATTCTTCCCCTTTATGTTACGAAAGAATGAAATACGATATTTGTGTTCACCATGATATCATGCGGGCCCTTTTCTTTTCTGTGGTGTCCGGCTATGTGTAACACGTTGTGCCCGACCAAGTCAGGCCCAGGGGGTATGTATTTGAGCCCGCCTGGTGGGTCCATGTACACGTACATGGGCCATGTGTGAAGGAGTACCACACATCCAACCCTACCCGGAATAGAAAAGCACCCAAGGCTATGAAAAGCTTATGAAAAGTTAGGTCTCGCTCATATGTTGCATGTGTTTGCATTCCTAACCCCAACAGTGGGGTGACTTACTGAGTATTTCATAAAATACTCAAGCCACGTGCTACCTACATTTTTCAGGTAAAGGCAAGGCGATTGACGGTGGAGCTGAGGACACCATGGAAGTTAGAGATGGGATATTTTTTTAGGAGTTTACCTTTATTTGAATGTTTTAAGTTATAGCATTGAGTATTGATTTGTTTAGATTCATTTTTTTAAATTCAGTTATTGAAAGTTTATTTTTGGACATAAGTTGTTTTGGGTTTAGGAAGGTTTATGAAAGACTTTGTTTTGTTTCCAAGGTTATTTATGATGAGCTTCCGCTTAATGAGTTATGTATGCATGGGTGACGTCACTAATTAGGTTAAAGAAAATTAGGGGCGTTACAATAGGTATGATTCCATTCAGTTGCAGCCATACATGACTCTTTTCTGTTACAACCATGCTTGAGTTGTTGCCCAACTTCAAGCAATCTCTAAAACTTCCATCAAAATCTGAAAAAATTATTCCTTCTTCCCACACGTATGATTGCTACATCCCGAGTCAAGCAACCACATATCTTCTCTATTGGTCTTATGCATATTCACGTAAGCCGTCAACAGTATCTCTTCTTGAGTCTTTGCATAGTTTGCCTCTTTCTCCTTGCTTTGAGATTCCCATTGAAAATGTCATAGCTTGTGACAATTATAGCACTCCACTGTGGCCCTGTTGAAGGTTTGTCTGCCTCATCCCCTTCCTCTACCACTAAAACTTCCACGACCTTGACCCCTTCCCCTAGATTGTTCACCATGAGTGATATTCAAAGCGTGTTCTTCTTCAACATAAGAACTCATGCGTTGTTCATGCACAAGTAGGCTGCTTTGCAACTCATTAATGGTTAAGATGGTTGTATCCTTGGACTTCTCAATGGAACATACAATATAATCAAACTTGGGGGTCATAGATCTCAGAATCTTTCCGACTACTTCAACATCTTCTTTGTTCTCACCATTTAGTTTCATCTTGTTGGCTATGCTAAGGGTCCGAGCAAAATACTCATTCACAGATTCTCCTACCTTCATGTGCAGCATTTCAAGCTCCTTCCAAAGAGCTTGCAAATGTGCATGCTTTACCCGTGTCGAACCTTGATATTTCATAGAATCCCATATGTTTTTTTTTTTTTTTTTTTTTTTTTTTTTTTTTTTTTTTTTTTTTTTGTATCCTTGTTGAGGGTTGTCTCCAAGATGGAACGATCTAATGCTTGAAATAAATAATTCTTTGCTTTCAAATCTTTCAATTTATGATCTTCAATGTGTTTCTTCTAGGTATCTGTGAAAACGATGTGTTCTATTGCTGCAGGAATCCCATTCTCCACCAAACACAGTACTAAAAAAGTTTTCCATGAGCATTGCCCAATGATCATAGTACCCATCAAATTTCAGTAGTTCAGTATTTCGATAAAAGGGCATTTAAGTAATTCAACAAAAACAGGCATTTCTTTGATTTTACCATTTTGATTATTTATTAATTATTATTATTGTTTTTTTTTCCCACGAAGTCGAGAAGAAGACGAATGCAGTGGCCAATAAGCAAATTAAGAAAAAAAAAATGGTTGCCTTTTGAGTGTTGGGTGTCCTTCAGTCACTCCGGCCCCGTTGGTCTCCATATTCAGAGCCGGTAAACGCCGGTAGGTTGCGGCAGTGGGTCTTTGTCTCCGGTGTGGGTATCATACTACAGCGGAGTTAATCGCCGTCGTTGTGGGTCTCCCGATTTGGAGGCCGAAAACACGGTGACTGGTTTTTCGCATCTCTGCTGAGGGCATTTCTTCCAGGTGACTTGGAACAGCAATTGGCTAGTGGCTGATGCTCTCAGTGTTGAAGATTGTTCGGAAATTATCATAGATTTATAACTAAAGAGTACATTTTCATTAACACGACTTCTTGTGGGGGCTTGAAGCAAACCCATGATATTATGTTCAAAGTGGACAAATATCATACAACATTGTAGAGATTCGTGATTAGTAACATGGTATCAGACTATGAACTTAACTTAGATATGTCGAACAGAAAAGTTGTAAGCCTAAAAATCGTAGTCAAAAGTGTCGAACAAATTGTGTATTTTGTTCAAGGTCTCCAAAGAAAGAAATCGAGTCTCGATTAAAGGGAGTTTCTTTTAGAAATCCATAGGCTTCAGGGGAGGCTCTATAGTGTATTTTATTCGAGTGGAGGCTCTATAATCATAGGTAACCTATAAGCTTCAAAGGTGGGCTCTATGTGGTGTACTTAACGAGAGGGGAGACTCTATGATCATGGGTTTATAAGCAATGAAGTCAAAACAAAGTCACAAGAGTTTATGCTCTAGACAATATATTTCTATTGTAGACAATATCATAGCTTTATTTCAATTTATAAATTCACGATGCTCTAGCTAACTTTATTACAATTCATAAAATTTTTAAAACCAAATCTATTCAAACCACCCAAGAATCATAAGGCTTTTCCCCAATATAGTTGCCAGGAGGATCGTAATTGCAAACAACAAACTGAGAATTAGTCTTACAGGGCACTCTAGCACATCCAAGCCGGACCGAGCTTCGCCACACCATCTGAGTGTAGTGCCCACATTCACCACCCACGCATTTATTCGACGCATGATCATACAGCGGCTTCTCGTTCGCCCACAGCTTTACTGCATCCACCCCGGTGAACTCAGGGTAGTAGCCCGCAGCTATGTTTTCCCCGTACGGCCCGGTTGAGTGAATCATGGCGCAGTCACCCTTTCTTTTTTCTGCATAGGCTTGAGCGTACGCGGCCACGGTGTTGCTCCATTGCATGGGGCCGACGTCTACCTGGGCTCGAGCTAGGTTGTGAAGCGCGAGGTAGTCACTGGGGGCATTTTGAGCATTGGTTAGGACGAGGAGGAAAATGAAAGTGGCCATGGAAGCGGCCATGATAGGAAGGGTTTGAGTCCACATAATTCCGATGGCAAATGAGATGAAGATTGAGAATGAGGGAATGATTTATATAGAGATGGAAAACTTAACACGGAATGTGATGGGAAAACCATGAATTATGAACTAATTATGCCATGCTTGGGAATTCAAAGAGAATAAATTCATTCTCGGTTCCATATTTAATTACCGGCTAGATTTTTTGTTTAGATTAGGTTCAAATAAATGAAAATTTTCTAGATTTAGCTAGTTTATGAATTTTTTTTTAGGATTAACTAAACTTAATCCACTCGATTATGGTTAATCTTAAAAGATACATTTTTATTTTTACTGGTAGGTATATATTTATTGTTTTATTTAGTTTCATAATTTTATTTATTTATTCTTCTTCAATTTTTTAAAATATATATTAAAATTGAATTGATTAATTAAATGTTCAAAAATAAATAAATAATGTTAATATTTTCTTAAAATTTTGAGTAAACGAAATGAAGTAATTTAACCTAAAATTTTTATAACCTATTTAGATTGGGTTTATTATATAACAAGAATTTTAGATTAAAAATATTTACTACTAATTGAGTAATGAATTTTTGTATTTCTTTTTTCTTTTTTTAAAAGGAACCGTAACTCAAAACATATATTCATAGATGAAATAAAACTTTCTACCTCTCGGTTAATAGTATATTTTAATTACTATTGAGTTATGTGCAGTAGAGCTAATCGCCGTCGTGGGTCTCCCGATTTTGAGGCCAAAACATCGTGACTGGTTTTTCGCATCTCGGTCGTGGGCATTTATTCCCGTTGACTTCAAACAACATTTGACAGCTATTTTGGGAGCTATTCTCCGTGTGTAAAATTGCTAAGAGAGAGTCTTTAAAAAATAATCATGAGTTTATAAGTAAGAGAGAGTCTTTAAAAAATAATCATGAGTTTATAAGTAAGGAATAATCTCACGGGACAACAAGCAGAAAGTACTTAATCTCAAACTATACAGTATCATATCAGTGTAGAGACGGGTGGTTCCTAAAACTTGGTAATTCTCCATTTATTTTTGCAGTATTGGTAAGAAAGCACATAATATCATACCATTACTAAGATATTGTCCACTTTGAGTTCACCTCAATGGACCCATGATCGTTCCCTAAATTCGTCGAGTGGGACTTTCATCCAAGTCTACATTGAGTTCACCCCAATGGACCTATGATCATTCCCTAAATTCGCCGAGTGGGACTTTCATCCAACACCTCCCCTCGAACAAAGTACGCCTCCCCTTAGTCGAGGCTCGACTTCTTTTCTTTTCCTTTTTCGTTTGGAGTCCTTTGTTCGACATTTGAGGATTCTATTGACATGGCTAAGTTTAGGGCATGACTCTGATACCATGTTAGACGAACACGACTCTCCACAATGGTATGATATTGTCCAACTTTGAGCCGAGGAGATAGTATTCTTTGATTATTCTTTGATTATAAACCCATGATCATTCCCTAAATTAGCCGAGGTGGAACATTCATCCAACAAAGATCATACCATTGTGGAGATGAGTGATTTCTAAATCTTGGTAATTTTCCATTTATTTATGCAATTTTGGATAGAAAAGCCGACAATATCATACCATTGTGAAGATTTGATTTCTAAAACTCATTAATTTTCTCCATTTATTTTTGCAATTTTGGGTAGAAAAGTAGACAATATCATAAAAGTGTAGAAATTCATGATTGCATTAATTCTCCATTTTCGGGAGAAAAATATACATTATCATATTATTGTGGAGATTCCTAATTCACCCTTAGTTTTTACAGTTTTGGGGGAAGATTTCCATGAATTGATTCTCTCACAAACTTTATTATAATTCATAAAATTCTTGAACCAAAGCTGTTTACAAAGAAGAACCATAAGGCTTTTCCCCAATATAGTTATCAGGAGGATCATAATTGCAAACAACAAACTGAGAATTAGTCTTACAGGGCACTCTAGCACATCCAAGCCACACCGAGCTCCGCCACACCATCTCAGTGTAGTGCCCACATTCACCACCCACGCATTTATTCGACGCATGATCATACAGCGGCTTCTCGTTCGCCCACAGCTTCACCGCGTCCACCCCAGTGAACTCAGGTTAGTGGCCCGCGGCTATGTTTTCGCCGTACGGCCCGGTTGAGTGAATCATGGCACAGTCACCCTTTCTTTTTTCTGCATAGGCTTAAGAGTACGCAGCCACGGTGTTGCTCCATTGCATGGGGCCGACGCCGACCTGGGCTCGAGCGCGGTTGTGAAGCGCGAGGTAGTCACGGGGGGCGTTTTGAGCGTTGGTTAGGGCGAGGAGGAACATGAAAGTGACAGTGAAAGTAGCCATGATCGGAGGGGTTTGAGTCCACATAATTCAGATGAGAGATGAGATGAAAATTGAGAATAAGGGAAGGATTTATATAGAGATGGAAAACTTAATATGGAATACGATGGGAAAACAATGAATTATGAACTAATTATGCCATGCTCGGAAATTCAACCATGCATTCGGGCTTCCATGTTTAATTAGGCTAGATTTTTGTTTGAATTAAGTTCAAATGAATGAAAATTTTCTAGATTTAGCATGAATTTTTTTTAGGATTAATGAAACTTAAATCCACATCGAGGTTAATCTTAAAATTTAAGATACATTTTCACTCACCATTTAACCATTTAGGTATTTAAGTATTCATGCAGGTATATATTTATTGTTTTTATTAATTAAATGTTTGAAAATAAATAATGTTAATATTTTACTTCAAATTTGAGTAGATGAAATGAATTAATTTAACTCAAAATTTTTATGATTGATTTAGGTTGGGTTTATTATATAACAGAGAATCTTAAGAATAATAGAAAATTAACTTTCAATTTTAGCCGATTGACTCACTTAGTGGTAGAGTGTGGTAGAGTTGGCTAGTGGCTAACCCAATTGACTTACTTGGCTACACTACGATTAGTCTCACTTGATCCATTAAACTTTCCATTCTAATCCATAAATTCATCATTTTTAAAATAGTAGTTGAATAGGTTAAATTTTTATATTAAAAAAATTAATTTTTTAAAATTTGGAGACATATTAGACACTTTTAAAATAACAAATTGTTAAACATTTTCTTATCCTACTCTCATTAAAGTTTAGGAATACGTATGTTTTTTTCAAAGTATAGGTTGCGGCAGTGGGCCTTCGTCTCCGGTGTGGATCTCATAGTGCAGGGGAGTTAAACGCCGCCGTGCATCTCTCGATTTGGAGGCCGAAAACACCGTGGACTTGTTTTTCTCATCTCTGCGGAGGGCATTTCTTCCGAGTGACTTGGAACAGGAATTGGCTGGTGGCTGGTATTCTTAGTATTGAAGATTGTTTGGAAATGATCATAGATTTATAAGTAAAGAATACATCTCTGGGAGCCCGAAGCAAACCTATGAGATTTTCTCATGTTCAAAGTGGACAAATATCATATACCGTTGTAGAGATTCGTGATTCTTAACATGGTATCAGACCATGAACTTAACTTAGCTATGTCGAACAGAGAAATTGTTAGCCTCAAAATTGTAGTTAAAAGTGTCGAACCAAGGGTGTATTTTGTTCCAAGGCTCCAAAGAAAGTAGTTGAGCCTCGATTAAGGGAAGGTTGTTCTAGAAATCTCCAGACTTCAAGGGTGGCTCTATGATGTACTTAATTAGAGAGGAGACTCTACGATCATCCGTTTATAAGCAAGGAGGTCAAAACATATTCACAAGAGTTAACTCAAACCGGACAATATAATACTATTATAGACAATATCATAGCTTTATTTCAATTCATAAATTCATGACTCCCTCGCAAACTTTATTACAATTCATAAAATTTCTAAAACCAAATCTCTTCAAACCACCCAAGAATCATAAGGCTTTTCCTCAATATAGTTGCCGGGAGGATCGTAATTGCAAACAACAAACTGAGAATTAGCCTTACAAGGCACTCTAGCACATCCAAGCCAGACCGAGCTTCGCCACACCATCTGAGTGTAGTACCCACATTCACCACCCACGCATTTATTCGACGCATGATCATACAGCGGCTTCTCGTTCGCCCACAGCTTCACCGCATCTGCCCCGGTGAACTCAAGGTAGTACCCAGCGGCTATGTTTTCCCCGTACGGCCCGGTTGAGTGAATCATGGCGCAGTCACCCTTTCTTTTTTCCGCATAGGCTTGAGCGTACGCGGCCACGGTATTGCTCCATTGCATGGGTCCGACACCGACCTGAGCTCGAGCGCGGTTGTGAAGCGTGAGGTAGTCACTGGGGGCGTTTTGAGCGTTGGTTAAGGCGAGGAGGAACATGAAAGTGGCCATGAAAGCGGCCATGATCAGAAGGGTTTGGGTCCACATAATTCCGATGAGAGATGAGATTGAAAATAAGGGAAGGATTTATATAGAGATGGAAAACATAATATGGAATGTGATGGGAAAATGATGAATTATGAACTCATCAGGCTTGTAAATTCAACTGCAATGAATTCGTTCGGGCTTTCCGTGTTTAATTAAGAGATTTTTGTTTTGATTAAGTTTCAATAAATGAAAATTTTCTAGATTTAGGTAGTTTATAAATTTTTTTTAGGATTAATGGAACTTAATCCATTAAGATTATGGTTAATTTTAAAAGATACATTTTTACTTGTCACGTCTGTATATATTTATTGCTTTATTTAATTTAATTAATTTAATTTATTCTTCAACTACTTTTTTAAATGGATATTAAAATTTAGTAGCTTAATTTAATGTTTGAAAATAAATAAATAAGGTTAATATTCTACTTAAAGATTTGAGTAAATGAAATGAACTCATTTAACCCAAGAATTTTATGATTGAGTTAGATTAAAATTTTTATTATATAACGAGAATTTCCTAGAAATATTTATGACTAATTGAGTTATGGATTTTTGTATTTTTTTTTTCTTTTTAAAAAAATAAACGTAAATTAAAACATAAATAGGTGGATGAAACAGAAACTCCAACCTAATTTAACATTTTAATTACTATGACTAAACTTTCCATTCTAATCCATAAATTCATCGTTTTTAAAATAATAGTTGAATAGGTTAAATTTTTATATTAAAAAAAATTAATTTTTTAAAATTTTGTGACTTATTAGACACTTTTAAAATAACAAATTTTTAAACATTTTCTTATCCTACTCTTAAGTTTAGGAATATGTATGGTTTTTTTCAAAGTTTAGGCTGCGGTAGTGGGCCTTCGTCTTCGGTGTGGATCTCATAGTGCAGCAGAGTTAAAAACCGTCATGCATCTCTCAATTTGGAGGCCGAAAACACCGTGGACTGGTTTTTCGCATCTCTGCCGAGGGCATTTCTTCTCGGTGACTTGGAACAGGAATTGGCTGGTGGCTGGTGTTCTCAGTATTGAAGATTGTTCGAAAATGATAATAGATTTATAAGTAACGAATACATCTCTGGGAGCCTGAAGCAAACTTATGAGACTTTCTCATGTTCAAAGTGGACAAATATCATATAACATTATAAAGATTCGTGATTCTTAACATTGTATCAGACCATAAACTTAACTTAGCTATGCCGAACAAAGAAATTGTAAGCCTCAAAATTGTAGTCAAAAGTGTTGAGCAAAGGGTGTATTTTGTCAAAGGCTCCAAAGAAAGAAGTTGAGTCTCAATTAAGGGAAGGTTTTCTGAGACAGAAAGGGTGTCTGAGATTGTTCAGGTGCCCGTCGAGTCGAGTTGACCCAAGCTCACAAGGTCTGATACAATGATGCCAGCATTTGGCGACGGCGTTAAGGTGTGAGTGAGACTACCCGAGATGGATCCCACGATGTGTGTATTTTCGTGCTTTGCATTTTCTTCTACTTGAACCTGAGACCTGCGGTGCTCGCCTCCCTTACCGACGAATAGGATTGGCCCTTCTTCTGATTCCCTACTTTTGATGCCGGCACTCGGTGGTGGCATGGAGGAGTGAGTGAGCCTACCTGAGATGTTTTCCACGATGTGTGTATTTTCGCGCTTTGCATTTTCTTCTACTTGAAGAACCTGAGACCTGTGTGTTGTTAGGTCAATGTTCTAACCAATTGAGCTAATCAACTTTCTTTTTTATAAAGTCGGCTCCTCTGCAATGATATATCACCGGTGGATTAAACCAGGCTCTGGAACCCCTTGTTGTCTTTTGACAATTCTTAAGAAGAAATCATGGACTAAACAACTAAGGAAATTTGTTGGAACAAAATGAAAACATAAAGCTTAAAAATCACATAGTCAAGAAACTTTGGATTTGACTCTGGTGAAAAAAGATGGATTAGTTTGTCATTAGATTCACTTATTTAAATAACTATTCTATCCTAAAAATGGTTGGCAAATTAGATCGAATTCAATTAGAGTTCCCGAAGGGTAAGTTTCAAGAAACGACATGCTTTTGAGCATGAATATATTTCTTCATATTTGATAAAATTGCACAATATTAAATTTATTAGATGGGTGGATTGAATGATGAAATTTGACGAAGGAACCAAGATGAATCGTTGTCTATAAAAAGAGGAAGTTAGAAGAAAAAGTGACAATGGTTGGAATTTTGGGTTTATGAAGAAATAAAACAAAAATCATTTGGCGAGCAATGAAGATATGTGTTGAATGTATGCCCTTAACCTCTAATAAAATCAAAGGAATTATAAAAACGCAAGTTTTGGTCTCAATGGTGAGGCGAGGCATTGGAAATCGAAGGGTAAAAGGATGCGTGTTTCATGTTGATTAGGCCTCAAAGGGGAATCAAGTGTGCATCAGAAAATTTCTTCAGAAATCAAAACATGTTGCATCTTGTTGGCATCAAAGCAAGGCTGAGCGCGAGTGAAACAACGAGTGAAAAAAGGAAATTTGTATTTGGCACGACTAAAATTGTGGTCTAGAAGACGACTGCACAAGGGAATCCGAGTGTTGTCTCGTGCATGGGTCTATGCATGGCCCTGCGTAAGGACAAGTTTGAAAGCACTCCAAGGGAATCAACTCTTCTCCATTATCGCACAAGCATTGAGAGCTATTTTAATTTTATTAAAAGAATTAAAAGAAAAGAATAAAAATGGAGAAGGAACTCTACTTTTGTAGGAACGGTAGCTTGCCAAAGTCCTTGAAGTATTCCAACGTAGAAGTTCTTTCACATTATATAAGATCTTACTTGATATAGTCAATATTATCAAATTCAATCCTAAGTTATATTTGATAATGGTCAAGCAATAATAACATACGTAATCAATGACAATTCTTTTTCTTATCTTATGCATGACATAGCTGACGGTGACGGGGCATTAGCAGTAGGACCATGGAACATGCCAAGCCTACCTCGTATACTAGTCTATAAAATTTATAACCTAGAGCTTAGATACCAACTGTAACGATCCTAGATTTCTACCAACTTAATGTCGCTACAGTCATCATAACCTATGCTCTTATGCAAAATCAAACATTTAAAACGTCATCATAAAATACTGCCATGGACTTACATGTTCAAAAGCAAATTTAAAACAACATAAGAAAATACATAATAAAGCAAATAAAACATTTTAAAGTAAAAATATCCTATACTAGCCTAAGTCTAAGGGAAAGAAATACCACTATCTTATGCATGTACCAGAGTCTCTAATTGCTATGCCGTCGTCAGCTGTATATGGATGTTTTGCCTTTAACTTAAACATAAGTAGCTGCGGCTTGAATATTTTAAGAAATACTCGATAACTAACACAAGTATTGGGGTCAAGGAATGCAAACACATGCAACTCATGATTAGGGACCTATTGTTAAATCCATCATAGAGATGGCCTTTAGTCCGAACAAAATTGGATGTGTAGTACTTCCCTATACACGACCCGCACTTGCGAGTGTGGGTCCCCAGGCGGTTCGCACCCCCTATATCTATCATAGTCAAGCTAGCTTTTCATAGCGGCATTCGAAGGTCAGCAGGCTCCCGAGTGTCATACGAGACATGATCATCATCATCACATCACGTGTCCGTACTCATCATCATAAATGGGGAAGTATCCCGATGTACATGAACACAAAAATGCATGAGGTCCCTATAGTTTTCATCTTTAACTCATGTTTATAATACAACCCTATACACCGTTCACACTTTACTCTAATAACATGCACATATTGGCCTTCATACATTCATCATCATTAACATTAACTAGGGTTGTGTCTTTGAAAACTCATCGACATAATGCATCGTGACATTGAATACGTACACATCATCTTAATATGGAACATCATCATACTAAGTCATTTTATCATCATACGTCTCGCATCATCTTGTATCATGCATCATCGTCATCATGTCAACATCATGTATATCATCACATCATCATATAATATCATCACGTCATCATATAAGATCATCACATCATCATCTAAAGTCATCACATCATCATCTAAAGTCATCACATCATCATCTAAAGTCATCACATCATCATATAACGTCATCATATCATCATATAACATCATCACATCATCATGCAACATAAAACATAAATGACATGTGCAAGGGCCACTAGGCATGTGTTGTCATACATAAGACAAGTCTTCCTACCCCGCTCATAATAAGACCACTTACTTGGATGACCTTAATCAATGTCTTATCCTATTTTTGAGATTGACTTGACTTGTTCGGCTAAATTTGTAATGACCTCCATAGAAGTATTCTACTGTATTAAGAAGTTCTGTCTAATTATGGAAGAAAAGTACCTAATGGAAGGGAAGAAGTAACAAAACCTTGCAGTAGAGTGTAACAAATCATTGAACAACCCACTTCCAAATCAAGTTGAGTGAGCTTTCTATAAAAATTGCATATCCTAACCACTCACACCTTTTCATTTTACAGTAGATTTTTGGAGTGTGAGAGGGGGAAGAGGAAAATAAGTTGGTTGGGGAGAGTTTTGAGGGCATCAGTGGAGAGAAAATATGAGAGATTGGTTGAAGAAGCCATACTTTATTTATTAATATTATTAGTTTTTTTACCTTCTTCCTACTGCATGCCTACGTAGTCGCATTTGAAAATCTTAAGTCAGTATATCCCATTTCTAGTTTTATACTTACTTAGGTTCATTTTAATATTTTCTCTATATTGTCTTAAAACATTTTTATTAAACATGTAAGTCTATAACATTGTTTTATGAAGTCAATTTAAATGATTATTTCTACGTAAGATGGTATGTCATGCATATGGTTAAAACATTTTTATTAAACATGTAAGTCTATAACATTGTTTTATGAAGTCAATTTAAATGATTATTTCTACATAAAATGGTATATCATGCATATGGTAGAAACTTTAAGCTAATAGAAAATTGAGTCGTTACAAAACCCTAATGAGTGACTTACACCTTTTGAATAAGAGTGAGTTTGATAGAGATAGATTGACTGAGGCATGATAGAATATATAGCCTTAAAAATAAGAGATTATTACGTAATATTTTTATGATCATTCTTGCTATTTATTGGTTTGGAGATGAATCATAAGTTGCAGTTTGATGGCAAGAGCAATACCAGATGACAAGTCATATATAGATGTGATATTCTCTTGTGGGCGAATAAAGATACGAAATTACCTATTGATGTATTCTATGTTATGAGTTTGAAGCCGTCAACTGCACAAGTGAGAACTTAAATTTTCATCTATGTTATGAGTTTGAAGCGCTCAACTGCTCGAGTGAGAACTTAAAGTTTCATGCCTCTAAGTATTGGTTAGTATAAAGCATTTCTAATTTTATATTTACTTACGTTTAGACATTAACGATGAAGAAAAAAAAATAAGAAAAGAAAGAAAAAAAAAAGAACTTATTTATTGTCGTTTACATGCATAAGGTAGTTGCATTTAATTTTGCAGATCATAGGTTAGTACAGAGCATTTCGAGTTTTATATTTACCTACGTTTATACATTAACAGCTAGGAAAAAAAAAAAGAAAAAAGAGAGAGAATTAAGAAGGGAGTTGGTTTTAAAAGAGAGTTGGAGAGTGAAAGTAAAAAAAAAAAAAAAAAAAAATCAAACCATAGTCAGAATTTGACTCGAGTTCATTCACAAGAATAGCTTATGAATCCCACGATTTTATAAAGAATCAAGGAAGAATGAAAAGTATATATTTTAGGATTCTTGGATTGGATTTTCTCTCAATTTTGCACAATATTTATGAAGAAAGCAATAGTTTAGTTCAATGAAAAGACAATGTTCTGGCCTGCCTCAAAAGAAAAAAAAGGTAAAGTTTGCGGTTTTAGACTATCTTAAGATGTGTTTATTTCCTTGTGTGATTGTCCTATCATTAAGAAGGGAGTTGATTTTCAAATGCAGGTGCCTCGTATCAACCAGAGAGTCAACAAACGTGTCAAATACTCGGAGGGATACGTGTCACCTCATACCTAAACACATGTCAACTTTTAATATTAATAATCTTAAAGTTTTAGGAGGATTTGATTACCTTTTTACTATTCTTTGTAATTACTTTTTAAATTTATACATATTCCTAATAAGTGAGACGTTACCTCATTATAACTCTAATTTATAATCTATCTATGGAGACACATACTTTTAGAAATTAGTGGGTGACTTTCTAATGGTACACATGTGCGTGATTGTTATTATCATCAAACCCATGGGGGAGCAACAACATTCAAAGATAGATGTGAATTCCTTATTCGTCTCCACACACCGTCTTCTCATAGTTCTGTTATACATCATCTTACCACCGGGTACAAATATGGGTAATAGCCAATCAAAGCATGTGATAATAACAACCCTTTAATTGTTTTCACCTTGTATAAATTCAAGAAAAAAGTACCTCGTACAATTACCAACCACTAAATATCTCATGGGTTCGTGCCAACTCATCCTCAAATACATAGCTAGAATTCTAGCCATGCTGTTAACGGTTAACCGGCGACCTTTTAAAATTTTCTACATTGGATAATCATAAGGGGAGTGTAACACTTGAGTTCCAATGAGGATTAATTTCTCGATTTTTCTTGTTAAGCTTAAACTTTCACTTTCAGAATTTTATTAAGAGTTTTAGATGCTTTAAAGAGTAAAATGCTTAGAGAAGTTCCATAAACTTAGAAAAATATATAAAAGAAAATAATAAAAAATTGAGAAAATCCACCAAAGTCAACTCGGAGGGGGAATGAAGTTATTATGGATGTTTATTCAATAAAGATTGTTATTGATTGTTATTGATTGTTATTGAACAAAGTGAATTTTACAATCATTAATCTAAATCCAATAAACTAAGAACACTCAGGCTCTAGTATGATTAGTTCAACTATATGTTGAAACATAAGAGTAGACCAAATTCAAGTATATAGTCAAATTAATCTATTGTACAGGGATAAGACTGAGTACATTATCTTGGGGACACTATGGATGCGGTCCACTTTTGTATATGATATAAACAATGTGATCACTAAATCGTACATGTGGAGACATGTGAGTGGGAGCATCCTATGCAATGAGTATAGCATAAGATCGGACCATAAAGAAAGTCACCCTCACTTTATAATGTCGTTTACTATTGAGACTGATTTTCTTAATTGATGATCTAGGTAACTCGATCTTAATCCTGAGCTGATTATGACTCCTATTCATGGGTGAGAGTGGCCCGAGTTTGCCAGCTCAATAAGCCTCCCATTTCAAAAGTAAGACTGGGTGAATAGCTGGAGACATGGAGTGCAAGATGGAAGTAACTCTTACCTGCTTTTAGGGATAGTAGAGAGGTTGTTCTCTTAAGTACTAACTGCAGGTCTTGAACAAGGGGCCTCAACCTCTCATTGGCCCGAGAGGGATTCGGTTTAGTGATTGGACCACAAATCAATTGTTCATTAGAGGATCAGTGAGACTTAAGAAACAAGAAGTAACTTCAGGGGTAAAACGGTAAATTGACCTAGCTCTAGTTATGAACAACCTGTGAAGGATCGACTTACTAATTATGGTTATATCAAATAGACAGAAATATATCTATAATGAGGGAGTGCAACTACAGGCTATAGTGCAATGTCCTGGTAGTTAACCAATGTTGGTTAACTAGATTAATGAGTTTAGCCAATTAATCCTAGATCATTGGAGTCCATGATCTATAGGTCCATTAGGTCCCCTGCTTACTCATATTAAACTAAACATTAGAACAGTGTGACGAAAGAGTTCGAAGTATTCGAATTCAAATTAAGGAATATGCGCTAAATCTATACAATACATTTAACCGCATTTTGTTTTAATTACGAATTAAAATAACTCTAGAGAATTGGAGATATTTAAATAAGATTTAAATATGTAATTATGAATATGGATCGTATCGGAATTTATTGGTGTTTGATTAAATGTTAAATATTAATTAAATTATTAAATTAAGTATTTAATATTATTTTAATTTGAAATTAATGTTGACTTCTATTCCAAGAAAAATCCAAGTTTTAGTTGGTGGATGATTGAGGGTCAATATATGGTTAATCCAAACTTACACGTTTGCCAAATAACTCCATTAATATGAGTGAAATTTTTTAGTGTTAAAATTTGGTTAATTCAAACTTGCAAGCTTGTCGCATCACCCACTAATATGAGTGGAATTTTCTAGCGTCAAAATTTGGTTACTCAAACTTGTATGCTTGGCACGTGGGTGGAATTTTTAGTGTCAAAATTTGTTTGACTCAAACTTGCATGTTGATGAGTGGAATTTTTTAATTTGGTTGACTCAAAGTTTGGGGTTAACCCATAATTCCACATTTTGAGTGAAATTTTGAAGGTCAAAATTTAGTAATCTCAAATTTGGAGGAGCAGGTAAATATGACTCTATAAATGGAGTAATAAGTTACATGAAATTTTTTTATTGAAAAAATAAATAAATGTGAGAAAATACCTAAAAAACTCTATCTTGGCATGTACTAAATTCCTTCCATGTTTAGTGGCTCAACTGATTCCACAATCTTGTTGTAAGGCGGGAGAATAGTAGGGAAGACACTAGTGGTGGTTCGAAACCTGTTCGTGAAGAAACGGAATTAAACCAATAAAGAATTTAAACTACAAAAAATTAGTACTCAAACTACTTGAGTTTTAATACTTTTGTACATGCCAGCTAATTTACTATAATTCATGTACTTAGAGTATCTAAGATCCAAATTGCTTCGACATAAGTGCATGTGTAATATTAACACCTTTAATTGATATCAGAGCATTCTTAGTATCTCTTTAGTTTATTGGATTTAGATAAATATAGTAAAATTCATTTTATTCAATAACAATCTTTACTAAATAAATATCAATAATAATTTTATTGTAAATAGAATATGTTTTTTGTTTACCACCTTATTACACATAAAACTTAAGAAACTCGGGCTAAAATTATTGGGTTTGTAAATAAAATTATTGGGTTTGTTTTGATTTACCAAACAAACTGCCACTAAAATTATTGGATTTTGTGTTTTTGGTCAAAAACTCAGAGTTGTAAATAAAAACATATTCTATTTACAATAAAATTATTATTGATATTTATTTAGTAAAAATTGTTACGGAATAAAATAAATTTTACTATCATTGATCTAAATCCAATAAATTAAGAAAGCTCTGATACTAATTGAAGATGTTAATATCACACATGCACACGTGCGTAAGCAATTTGGATTTTAGACACTCTAAGTACATACATGAATTATAGTAAATTAGCTAGCATATTCAAAAGCATTAATTCTCAAGGAGTTTGAGTACTAACCTTTTGTAGTATAAATTCTTTCTTGGTTTAATTCCGTTTTCCTCACGAACCGATTTCAAACTACTACTAGTGTCTTCTCTACTATCCTCTGGCCTTAGAACAAGATTGTGGAATCCATTGAGCGACTAAACATGGAAGGAATTTAGGATATGTGAAGAGAGTTTTTGAGAGATTTTCTCACATTTCTTTCTTTTTTCAATAAAAAAAAATTACATTTACCTTGTTACTCCATTTATAGAGTCATATTTATATGCTGGTGCAAATTTGATATTACTAAATTTTGACATTCAAAATTCCACTCAATTTGTGGGATTATGTGACAAGCATGAAAGTTTGAGTTAACCAAATTTTGACACTAAAAAATTTCACTCATATTAGTGGGCTTATGTGGCAAGCATGTAAGTTTGAGTCAACTAAATTTTGACACTAGAAAATTCCACTCATATTAGTAGGGTTATGTGACAAGCATGCAAGTTTGAGTTAACCAAATTTTGACACTACAAAATTTCACTCATATTGGTGGGGTTATTTGGCAAACATGTAAGTTTGGATTAACCATATAACTTGAATTTTTCCATTAAGAGAATTCAACATTAATTTCAAATAAAAATAATATTAAATAATTAATTAAACAATTTAATTAGTATTTAACATTAAGTCAAACGCCAATCAATTCCCACACGTTGATTATGGATCCCTATTCATAATTATAATATTTAAATCTTATTTAAATATCTCTAATTCTCTATCTTTGTTTTAGTTCGTAATTAAAACAAAATGCGGTTAAATATATCGTATATATTTAGGGCATATTCCCTAATTTGAATTCGAACACTTCGAACTCTTTCGTCATATTGTTCTAATGTTTAGTCCAATATGAGCTAGCAGGGGGTCCTAATGGACCTACAGATCATGGGCTCCAACGATCTAGGATTAACCGGCTAAATTCATTAACCTAGTTAACAACATTCGTTAACTACTAGGACACCTCACTCTAGCCTAGTAGTTGTACTTCCCTTACTATAGATATATTTCTGTCAATTTGATACAACCATAATTAGTAAGTCAATCCTTCATAGGTTGTTCGTAACTAAAGATAGGTCAATTTACTGTTTTACTCCTAAAGTTACTTCCGATGGTGTTGATATAACACATGTGGAAGCAATTTGAATCTTAGGCACTCTAAGTATAAGAAATATATTAAATTAGCTAGCATGTTCAAAAACATTAAAATTATGGAGTTTGAGTACTAACCTTTTGTAGTTCAAATTCCTTTCTTGTTCGTCTTTCGTCTTCCTCACGAACCGGTTTCGAACCACCACTAGTGTCTTCCTTAATATTCTTCGGCCTTAGAACGGGATCTAGTGAGTGACTAAAGTTCGAAGGAATTTTACTATATCTGAAGAGAGAGTTTTTGAGAGATTTTCTCAAAGTTTTTCCATGAATAATTCCATGTACCTTGGTTACTCCATTTATAGAGTCATATTTGTTAACTAAATTTTGACACTCAAAATTTCACTTAAATTTATGGGATTAGGTGGCAAGCATGCATGTTTGAGTTAACCAAATTTTGACACTCAAATTGGTGGGATTATGTGGCAAGCATGTATGTTTGAGTTAACCAAATTTTGACACTCAAATTTGTGGGATTATGTGGCAAGCATGCATGTTTGAGTTAACCAAATTTTGACACTAAAAATTTCACTCAAATTTGTGGAATTATGTGACAAACATGGAAGTTTGGTTAATCCATATATTGAGACTCAAATTTGTGGTATTATGTGGCAAACATACAAGTTTAGTTAATCCATATATTGACACTCAATACTCCACTAACTCAAATTGTGAGCGGCTATCAAAGACATAGACATATACCTATATGCACCTAGAGAGTGGATTACCTTGAAGAATTAGAGATAAGTTTTAAACTGTCTAAACGCCCCTAAAAACTAGGAGACCTCTACAACATCCAAGAAAGACAAAGGTAGCCTACAAGCCCGTTAGTAGTATATATGGTGTCATCAGTTTAACTGTGCCATTAGGGGCCTCCGCTACCCTTTCCACTCTAGTACTAGTATTATGGAGCTAGGCATAGACCAGTTAGGGTAGTGCGTCAAGGCAACTAGTAACTCAACCTTGGAAGAGTCACGACAATAGACCCTCCTTGAGAGGGGGGGTATGTTGCCACATCGGTTGACTCCGTACCCGGCAAGCACACATCAGTTGCTCCCCGAATCTTGGGTGACTATATGGTCCTATGGGAAGGGTTTGCAATCTAACCTCCCATAGATGACGAGCACGTTAGCACACACCATAGTATTCCCACAAGAGAGAAAGTTTTACAAGATAGCTCCTCGACCCATGACACCGGTTACACACTGCTTAGGCAAAGAAAACTACCTAAGTCTACGAATATAAAAGTAGTTCATCTCAGAAATGAGATTTGACACAGAGAATGTAATGGCCAAAAAAAAAAACTAAATAAAAATTATTATAAAAAAAAGTATTATTATTGTAAAAAAAAAAATAATAATAATAATACTAAATAAATAAATAAAAACAATGATTCCCTATTTCTCCCCACTAACTTTCATCCCTTTTCCAATAATCTCTCCTCAACTCCTAATCTGAGAAAAAAGAAATGCCTCAGTTGAGATTTACATGCGAGGAGATTTATAGGAGATGGTGAAAATTTACATAGAGAGAGATTTGTGATTTGTTATATCTCATATCTCCTTCTTCCTTAATACAATTATTTAGTTTTATTTAGTCATTTACCTTTACAAGGATCAATAGTAGAAAAAAAAAAATAGAATCCATTAAATTGACTCAAAAGTAATTACTAACATAATTGAAAATGTAACAAACAAAAATAGAAAGAAAGGGTTAAACAGATTTAACCCAATTCCTTCTTTCCTACAAAAACAAACACAAACAGACAAACAAAAAGGTTCACATTTAGTCTAGATAGAAAAAAATATAGTCGAGCTAGAAAGAGATATTGCATTTGAAAAGATTAGCAGATTTCTTTTTATTTTATTGAATGACATTAATTTATTAATTTGGTTAGAATCAGTTAGTTTTGAACCAGGGATTAAAAAGAAGGGGAAACACAGAGATAGAGAGGGAAGATTGCGAATATAATTTAAATTATCTGAAAAATGCTAAAGAGTATAAACACAAGCAAAAATAGAATATTTTGAAAATGTTAATGGGTATTAAATGGTTTGTATGAAAATAATACTATAACAAATATATATAAATATTTCAAGACTCTAACGTTTGCATGTTTGCATGAAGTATTACCCGCGGACCAATATAAATTAGAGAATCAATTTTGTAGAAGTTCAAACTTGGAACTAATGTCATTGGCTCACATAAGTTGACTTGGGACTTTCATTAAGGATAACGTCGGGACATCAGCCTAAGCTAATCAGGTAAGTGGTCTTACTCTCGGCATGGTTATATTTGATGTTGAAACGTGTCCGTAGTTCTACACGTGTCATATATACTGATATGTGTGAATTATTTATGAATCGATATGCTTATGATATGTTATGTATATGTTATGATATGTGAATTGTATGATAATAATTGCGGTACGATGTGTTCAATGATATGTTTGAGATAGGATATGAGAAGGATGCACAAAACGATATGTAGCGATAGGAGTAAGATACCTTCATGAAACGCTAAAGTTAGGTTACATATTGAAGTGCTATGGATATGAGAGAATGATAAAAGAATACGGTTAGGTTATGGGTAGAAAGGGATAGGTTTGTGATAGATTGATAGAATGATAGCGTTAAGATATGTTCCTGTGATGATATGACTAAGGTACGTTCATGTAACGATATGACTGTGATAGGTATAAGAACGTTAAGGCTATTATAAGTTAGGGAACGATATGACCATGAAGTGTTTACGACATGATATGATTATGTTACAACATGTGAATGACGGACATATATATGTTGTCATATGATATGAAATATGTTATGGTATGAGATATGTGATAAATTGACATGTTTATGATATGATACGTTGTGATGCAATATGTTATGTTATGGTATGATATGTATAGGTTAAAAGCATAGAACGTATATGTTATGTCTCTTAAATTGTGTGTATATAGGATGATATGTGTAACGAGCATTCCAAAAAAAAAAAAAAAAACACGCCAAAAATCTCGCAATTTTCGGCGGGATTTTCCCCGGACCCCCACATTAAACCCTAGGGTCTAAGTGGCCACCTTCCTGTGAGCCGTTGTTGTATCGTGAGCGAGAGGTAGTAAGATTGAGGTGGGAGATCGATAACGCCGCGAGAACTTGGACGTTTGCAAGCCTTAGGTGGGAGCGGACCAACGCCAGGGTACGTCAGGGCAAGGAAGGACAAACGCACCATCAGGGACGAACGGACGACGACGATTCCACCAACGATAGTAGTCAGGTCCTGCAATTAGGGTTTGTCGAGTGTGATGTCCCACATTGGTTGGGGAGGAGAACAAACCACCATTATAAGGGTGTAGAAACCTTCCCCTAGCAGACACGTTTTAAAGAGCCTTGAGAGGAAGCCAGAAAGGGAAAGCCCAAAGAAGACAATATCTATTAGCGGTGAATCTGGGGCAATACATCGAAGCTCTCGCGCGAGGAAGACAAAGAGGCGGGCACGGGTCGATTCTTCGGGTATTCCGCGAGTTCGTCCCGGCCAGCGTACAGGCTGTTGGAGTTCGAATAATCGGCCGGGAAATCCTTTATTTTCGGTGAGAGGAAATTGTCGACAACAGGTTGTTAGAAGGAAAATACAATGCGTAAAATAAGAAGAGAGAGAATGATGAAATTTTGACTGCCTTTAATTCAGGTTGTATAATCTTCTGAACAGATTTCCTATTTAAATATAACCTATCCTAAAAATGGGCGGAGAGTGGCCAACTGAATCTGTGCCACTTCCTAGAAAATTGCCGTCTAAGAATTCGCTAATCCATTCGACGTGTTTGTCAAATGGTCAAACGGAGAATTAAATGTAAACGTGTGAATCTAAATAAGGAAAAACAAAGGTTTTATCTAACAATCTCCTCCTAAAACCTGTGTTATATCTGCCTTCTTTCATTTCATTTGAACTCCGTTTTGAGCCCTATGGCTCGGTGTCCCTGGCGGCATGTCCTCCAGACTCCACGTCTTATTCGGCCGCCTCTTCTTCGAGTTGGCACGCCGCCAGTCCAGGTGGTTCACCTCTCCCTAATAGGTCTTCCATGTTCTGGTACCTGGCCGAGAGGTTGACCGGTTGCTCGGTGTCTCTGGCGGCATGTCCTCCAGACTCCACGTCTTGTTCGGCCGCCTCTTCTTCGAGTCGGTGCGCCGCCAGTCCAGGTGGTTCACCTCTCCCTAATAGGTCTTCCATCTTCTGGTACCTGGCCGAGAGGTTGACCGGTTGCTCGGTATCTCTGGCGGCATGTCCTCCAGACTCCACGTCTTATTCGGCCGCCTCTTCTTCGAGTCGGCGCGCCGCCAGTCCAGGTGGT
This sequence comes from Cucurbita argyrosperma subsp. sororia, assembly GCA_018691285.1. Lineage (NCBI taxonomy): Eukaryota > Viridiplantae > Streptophyta > Magnoliopsida > Cucurbitales > Cucurbitaceae > Cucurbita > Cucurbita argyrosperma. The sequence continues at coordinate 14,068,690 of CM031884.1, read as the reverse complement.
TCACCTCTCCCTAATAGGTCTTCCATCTTCCGGTACCTGGCCGAGAGGTTGACCGGTTGCTCTATCTCTAGCTTTAGGATGTAAAGACAGTTTGCCGTGCACCGAACTTGCGTGAGCAACCGTCGTCGATCATCGTGGATCCTAAGTAGCCCGCGTTTGATGGAAATGTGGCAGCCGGCCTTATCGAGTTGACCCAGACTCACAATATTAGCCTTGAGTCTCGGGATGAAGTAGACGTCGGTCAGCTTGTGATGATTGCCTCCCTTGCCGACGAATAGGATGGTGCCGTGCCCTTCGATCTCGACGACGGAGCCATCGCCGAATTTCACCGTCCCGCGAATCCCCGAGTCAAGCTCGGAGAATGCAGACTTGACCCCGGTCATATGGTTTGTTGCCCCCGTGTCGAGGACCCATCGTCGGTGCTCTTGCTGCTCGCCTCTTTCACCGATTTGAGCGAGCACTCGCTCCTCCTTCAGTCGAATTGGCTCCCCAGCCGGTGCATTTGTTATGCACAGTTGGAGCTCTTCCTCGGGTTCGACGCTCACCAGAGCAGTTATGCCGTCGTCGATTACCTCTGTGGATTTGGGGAGCTCTTCCTCGGGTTCGACGTTAGGTAGGACTGATGCAGTCACCATGAAAAGGGTCGGCTCATCCTACTCGGATTGAGCCACATGGGCCTTTTCGGCCGTCTCCTTGTTCCTGAGCTTGCTCCAGCAATTCTTGCTCAGGTGACCTCTCTTCCCACAGTACGAGCATTGGATTGGCTCGTCATCAGTCGACTCCTCCTTCTTTTGATCCGCCTCTTTCTCGTGCATGCGCCGGCGAGATTTCCACGGCTTCTTACCGCCTTTGCGGCTGGAGGGCCCATTGCTCTCGCTGGTGTCGTCACGGAGCTTTAGGCGTGCAAGCCATTCCTCCTCAGTGAGGAGTAGATGACCCTCCTTGTCGACAGCTGAAATGATATTTTTCTTCCGCTGCTCGCAGTCTTCCGGTCACCTCTTCCACCGTTAGGTCATTCACGTCAAGCAATGTCTCGATTGAAATTGCTTCTTCACGATTTCTGTCTCGCTGATGCTGACATCGAATGTGGTGATGCTGTTGGCGAGCCCCGTGATTCGCATTGAAAAATCATCGACGGATTCGCCGTCCTTAAAGCGGATCTCCAAGAGCTCCTTCCGCAGCTGCTCAATGTTGGATTCCCGCACTCGCTGTACACCGACCCGACGGGATTTAATTCCTTCTCAGGCCGATTGCGCGGTGCGCTTGGTGGAGAGAGATGCCAGCATCTCTGGGGGCACAAATCGTAATATGGCGGCGAACGCCAGTCGATCCTCCCGATACTCAATCGTTTCTCCTTCCTCTGGCTCGACAGCGTGCCATAACCCTTGCGCCTGTAGGTTGACACGCATCAACAAGGTCCACTCGTTATAGTTGGACCTTGTCAATATCGGATATCGGATACTGAACGACGGCAGTCGTTGTCTCCCTGATCACTCGTTCAACGACACCTCGACGCCCGTCATCACGACGTCGGCCTCTTCATGGTGGTGATGGAGATGCCGGCACTTGGCGGCGGCATGGAGGAGTGAGCGAGCCTGCTCGAGATGGAGGACCCCACGATGTGCTTAATTTCGCACTTTGCATCTTCTTCTACTCAAACCTGAGACCTGTGTGTTGTTAGGTCGACACTCTAACCACTTGAGCTATTCAACTTGATTGTTGATAGAATGGCTCCTCCGCAATGATATCCACCGATGGCTTCAACTTGGCTCTGATACCACTTGTTGGAGTTCGAATAATCGGCCGGGAAATCCTTTATTTTCGATGAGAGGAAATTGTCGACAACAGGTTGTTAGAAGGAAAATACAATGCGTAAAATAAGAAGAGAGAGAATGATGAAATTTTGACTGCCTTTAATTCAGGTTGTATAATCTTCTGAACAGATTTCCTATTTAAATATAACCTATCCTAAAGATGGGCGGAGAGTGGCCAACTGAATCTGTGCCACTTCCTAGAAAATTGCCGTCTAAGAATTCGCTAATCCATTCGACGTGTTTGTCAAATGGTCAAACGGAGAATTAAATGTAAACGTGTGAATCTAAATAAGGAAAAACAAAGGTTTTATCTAACACAGGCCACACCTTACAGGCCGCGCTCGAACACCACTACTGGGCCGCGTTACATTTCGGCCCAAAACCAGCGACGCATCTAAACGCATCCAGAAACCCTGCGCCGTCAATGATCTTCGCAGCCCATCAGCTACAGCTTCATCGACGGCTCCGTTGCACTCCAGGCTCGGCGGCTCGGCAGCTCGGCTTAGCGGCTCGACATACGAATAATATACTAATTCCTAGGTTTTCGACCCTTCTAGAGCCATTCCCACCCTTGTTTCAACCATCTGAGGTCAGTATAACTCCATTTTGATAAAAACAGGTTGTGATAGGGACATACCTTGGTAGTTAGGCATAAGGGCTAGTTGTGAAATGACTTTAAGTGTATCATATGATCTTATAGGAAGTAGTTAGGTTAAAAACAGGTTGTGATAGGGACATACCTTGGTAGTTAGGCATAAGGGCTAGTTGTGAAATGGCTCTAAGTGTATCATATGATCTTATAGGAAGTAGTTAGGCGCCGGAGTTAGCGTTGCGAGTGACTTCGGCCAAGATCAAGGAGGTAAGTAACCGTACTGTTGGTGTTAGTTATGTACGTATGATGGTGCGTGCCCTGTGGCCCTTGCATGCACCATGTGTGTTGTTAATGTATGCTAGGTTATATGTTTCTTGCCGTGAAATGCTGATGTATACCATGTTTATGTATGTGATGTTTGTGCCATGAGTTGCTACCCTGTATGCATGAGCTTAATTGACATGCCACGATTGTAATGAGAACTTCGCATGTCATGAATGTGATGACTAGTATGCTATGATATGCTTACTCGATGTTTAACCCAGTTATGCTATGTAATGCGGTGAGGGGATGGAACGTTATATGTATAATGTCATGGAGGTAAACCTTAAGGACCTCATGCACTCTATGTGTTATGTACATGGGGTTATTTCTCCGTTATATTGGTGGCGGGTACGAACGCGTACGTTCGATATTATGCTCACTATGATATCATGCAGGCCCTCCTTTTTCGTGGCGTTCAGTATTGTATGTCATACGTACCCGACCAAGCCAGGCCCAGGGAGTTCGCATGTGAACTCGCCTGGTGGGCCCATAGTTATGTACGTGGGCCATGGTGGGGAAGTACCACGCATCCACCCTGCTCGAACAAAGCAAGGGCCTAAGGCCATTGGAAGGAATGGAAGACAGGTCCCCTCACGTTTTCTTTCTTTTGGTACTTGTGCTTATGTATGTGTGTTGTATGCGACCTGCATGTGTCCTGAATGTATGTTATATGCTTAACCCCAACAATGGGTGACTTACTAGGTATTTTATATAATACTCAAGCCACGTGCTACCTATATTTTCAAGTAAGGGCAAGGCCCCCATGTACGGCTGACGGTGAACATTGCGAAGGTCATGGAAGTCTTAGGGAGGGCTTATAGTGTCGTAGGCGTCTTGTTTGGACTCTCTTGAATGATAGTTAATTGCAATTATTTCTCCTAGTTATCTGTCGATTATTTCTTAGTTCGGTTGTCGTTATTGTTTTCCCCAGGTATGAACTACTTATAATAATCAACATGTCGTTGCTATTGAGGTTGTCTTACATAAATTTTCGTACTTTTATCATACGAGTACAAGGTAACGTCGCTAGTTAGGTTAGAGAAAATTAGGGGCGTTACAGTTGGTATCAGAGCCTTAGGTCACAAATCTTGTAGACTAGTATACGATGTAGGCCTAAGGCATTTTCATAGTCCTCCAGCAACCACATCGTCACTGTCAGGTATATGTATATATTGTAAGGAAGAATTATGATTTGTACGCTCTCTTGTCCCGATGTTAGTATGTTCCATAATGTGACAAATATATGCTTGTGTGTGTATGCGGCTAATGCCATTGTATGTGTATGCGACTTATGCCCTTGTGATTGTTTATAGAAGTGGATAGATTAGTATGTAACCCCATAGCTATTGCTAGGTTTAGATATGCCACCCAAGACGCGAGGAGGGAATACTAGGGGGCGACCCCCACTTAGGGGTAGGAGCAGAAGGGGACGAGGTCCCGACTGCGAGAACTCCGTGGAAGGGCTCGACGTAGCGATGACGTTCCCGCCACCAGCGACACCCCAGCCCGCCCGAGACTCGGCGGTAGAATTGAAAGACGTATTGTGGATCGTAGTATGAAACCTATCTGGTGTCCAGTCAGCTAACAACTCAGCCTCCACTAGGGAAGCCAGATGTGTGCGGGATTTTAAGAGGGGCGACCCACAAACCTTCAAGGGAACTTCCGATGACCCGACAGAGACACAGTCGTGGCTGAGTTCCATAGAGACCGTATTCAGTCTGACAAACTGTCTTAAAGACCAAAAGGTGGAATGCGCAGCATTCATGCTGTGTGCCGATGCTCAAGTATGGTGGTGATCCACTCGAGAGCTTATCAGACCCGAGGGGTGAAATCTCATGGATAGAATTTAAGGAGGCCTTTGCAAAGGTGTACTACCCAGAGGACGTCCAGATCCGCAAACATCAGGAACTCACTCACCTGAAGCATAGAGGGCATTTGGTTACTGCCTATGCCAGAGAGTTCGCCAAGTTGAAATGCTTCGCCCCGAATTTGGTAGGCACCAACTACAGGACAGCTATTAGATAAAACCTAAGTTTTTCCTTATTTAGATTCACACTATTTCATTAGTTGATTGAATACCTCTGTTTGACCATTTGACAAACATGTCGAATGGATTAACAAAGTTTTAGACTGTAATTTTGTAGGAAGTGGCACAGATTTAGTTGGTCACTCTTCAACCATTTTTAGGATAAGTTATATTTAAATAGGAAATCTGTTCAAGATTTAGTTGGTCACTCTCCAACCATTTTTAGGATAAGTTATATTTAAATAGGAAATCTGTTCAGAAGATTTCATAACCTGATGGTCACTCCCCAACCATTTTTAGGATAAGTTATATTTAAATAGGAAATGTGTTCAGAAGATTTCATAACCTGATTTTAAGCACAGTCAAAATTTCAGCAATTCTCTCTCTTTGTTATTTTACGCGTTTTATTTTCTTCCAACAACTTCCCGTCAACGATTTCCTCTCACAAAAAAGAAAAGGATTTCCCTGGCCAATTATCGAAAAGCAACAACTAGTATCAGAGCCTGATTGAAGCCATCGGTGGTATATCATTGCGGAGGAGCCAACCTATCAACAATCAAGTTGAATAGCACAAGTGGTTAGAGCGTCGACCTAACAACACACATGTCTCAGGTTCGAGTAGAAGAAAATGCGAAGCGGGGAAATAAACACATGTTGTAAGTTGACGTACTATGGGAAGAGAGGTCGCAAGCTCAGGAACAAGACGACGACGTAAGTTGACGTACTATGGGAAGAGAGGTCGCAAGCTCAGGAACAAGACGACGACGTACTGTGGGAAGAGAGGTCGCAAGCTCAGGAACAAGACGACGACGTACTGTGGGAAGAGAGGTCGCAAGCTCAGGAACAAGACGACGACGTACTGTGGGAAGAGAGGTCGCAAGCTCAGGAACAAGACGACGACGTACTGTGGGAAGAGAGGTCGCAAGCTTAGGAACAAGGAGAGGACGTACTCCTCCACCTAAATACTTAGTAAGAAACCTACTTGTAGGCTCTCATCGCATCCATAACTTAGCAAGTGACCATATGACCACTGATTACCCGCATGATCAAACGCCCTAGCACAGGATGGATCCACTGTTGCATGATCAACGTCATACCGTGGGGATGCCCAACGTCATACCGTGAAGGGTGAAGGGTCTAGACCCTCTGATCGTAAAGTCTTTCTTAGTCTTGGAGCATAGTGTCTAGACCCTCTGATCGTCACTCATGATCCTAAAGTACTTAGTCTATTGGAGACGTCCTGACCTAGGTCATTGTCTAACCAACCTAATTCTCATGCAATCAAACACTTAGAGATAACACATATTGTATCATGCACACATACAAGCAAACAAGCTCAATGGGAAGATAATATCCATCAATTACCTCGAGCTTAGATCATAATAACACATCCTCTTTTTTAACACAGCGAAAAGCATATAAAACATCATTCATAACAAATCTCATCATAGAGGCATTTCGGTAATTTCTTACATCATGCATAAAGTACACATCCATATTGCTCAACTTATATTTTAGTCATGCATATTCTCTTTCTAGCTTAACCTAATACATAACATAGCATGTTTCTCGGAAATCTCAACCTAGGGGCATAACGGTAATTTTACTATAACATACATACAATTTATACTCATCCAAAAACGTCATTATGAAGTCATTAACCTACACTTTCGAACTACCTAAGCTAAGGAAATGTTTGTATGCTAGCAGGTCCTAGTGATCCCTACAAGTATTAGTTGCCTAAAATCCATGTGATTACATACTAGGATAATATGTGCCTTCCCGAATTGGCTTTTTCTTGTGATACAAGCTACAAGATTTTTGAAATCTCTCTTTCATGTGCTGTTACCTGCGCTCGATTCCTTTGTCAAAATTTCCAGATTTCCAAATCAGTTTTCGATTCTTTTCTATTTTCTTTGAATTTTCACAACTTTCTCTACCCAACTCGAATTAACTTATTTTCTTCACAGTAAGTGTACACTTGTAATCCATCTTTACTAAGGCATTTTTTTTTGATAATATTGAATCAATCACAGCAAAGAAATAATTGAGTCCAAATATGGTCAAAAATTACAACTTACAAAAAAAAAAAAATCGTAATTCTTATTCACGTTCATTGGATTTCAACTTTTTGGTCCGGATCAACACCAACTTCTCGCAAAATTCCTTCAATATAAACATACTAAAAATTAAGAACTTAATTCCAAGAAAAACTCTCACATTTGAAGAAAAATCGGAATCAAGAACCTAAAAATTATACCTTCGGTTCTTCCTCGATTATTGATGGAATTGAGCGGTTGAAAAGCTCAAAATGATTGCCCTCTATGTATTGAGCAAGTCTTGTGAAGAACCTCCCACGAAATTCCGACTCCAAATGAAGTTTTAGAGCAAATTTCGACTCTCTTTGGAACGAAAGAACTCTAAACTCCTCTTTCTTTTTTCTCTCTTTTTCTTTTCTTTCTTTCATTTCTTTCCTTCAACATTGACTATCTAATTAGGGCTAACTCAAACCCCTTATTAAGAATGGAGGGTAAAATGTCCCAATTAACCCACGGGTTCACTTTCAACAATTTTTCCAATTTTTCACTATTTATTTTTATTTTTCTTGAACGGATTTTTCTAAGTATTTTTCTCTTTTATCTATCTTATCTTAAAATTCGGTGTCTAGGACTCTCGATAAAATTAAAAGAAAAATCATGTTTTAAATTTCGGGTCAAAGTTGAGATGTTAACACAATAATCATTTTTCCAATTTTTACCCAATTCTAAATTTTGTAATTAATCATAGAAAATGAATCATAAGTAGTTGAAGAAGGGAAAAGTGCCTAAAAAGATTAAATAATTTTTTGAGAATTTTAAGATTTTTAGAATAAAGTATCCCAAAATAGAAAATTTGAAAGGCCCCTGAACTTTCTAAAAACCTAACCTTTGTCAAACATTCCTGAATATTTTACCATCAAATTTCAAAGTCTTGAGATGCCGTTTATATGATAAAGATAGGAGTCCATTCAATGAGATTTATGGACTCTAATGTCGAGCAACTATTGATCATGTATTATAGTTTAGGCAAGATAGAACATATAGTTCAAGGTTATGACAACCTATTTTGTACGTTATATATCTTTTCCTCCTTTCCAAAAGAAAAAAAAATGAAAATTGGACGTAAAATGAGTTAGATGAACACGACTCTTCGCAATGATATGCTGTAATATTGTCTTCTTTGAGCATAAGCTCTCATGGCTTTGCTTTGAGTTTTTCCAAAAGACCTCATACTAATGGAGATAGTATTCATTGATGATAAATCCATAATCATTCCCTAAATTAACCGAGGTGAAACTTTCATCTAACAAAATGAACTTATCAATCTTGAGCAAATACATGTATTTGTGGTATTTATCCTTATACTTGATTTGTTACGATGGTGTTTCTTTTTTTTTTTTTTTTTTTTTAATTCTTGGCCTCAAGCTTATTACTTTTGTTGGAGTGGTGCTTGTTCATCCCTCACCCTCAACTTGTTTCTTTTAAGTGTGTCACTTGGTTATTATCTATTGTGGCATTTCATTAGGGTTAGTTTTACTAAAATTACTCTCTAGGCTCTAGCTTACTTCTCTTGTTGTCGTGTTCGTTTTGATAGGAACAATGACTCTCCACAATGATATGATATTGTCCACTTTAAACATAATTTCTCATGATTTTACCTGTAACTTCTATAAAAGATCTCGTACCAATAGAGATAGTATATCTTACTTATATATCCATAATTTTTCGTTATTTAGAATGTTTATTGCATTTTAAATGTTGTTAGAGTGCAATAAGTTGTTGTCCAGGAATATTTCATGTGGTTGGAAGGAGTGGACCTACTTCATTAAATGCTTCACAAAACTGCGATGGCTGCCTAACATGAATACATAAACTCCACCTTTACTTCTTCCAGTTTCTTTAAATTTTGTCTGTTCTCTTATGTCTGAATGTGTGAGAGAGATGAAGCATTTAATTTCAAACACTCCACGCAAACACCTTTTTCCTTTTTACTCGAATAATTAATAAGGCATGAGGAACAATGATTGTGTATCTAAGAGTTCAGAAGGGGAAGTTTTGATTGGCGGAGGGAAAGAAAAGAAAGGGAAAGGAAAATAGAAAAAGGAAAAAAGTGGTGTATTTGATTATATATGGGTAGGTAGGGTTGGGTTAGATGTGGACGGAGCAATCAAAATGTATCCAACTATATAAACCAAATTCAAGATGAAAACGACTCCTCAATTCAACAAGATCAATGTGGCTCGTTGTGTAGATCTTTGCACTTCAGAACCCTTTTCTTTTTTCTCTCCATTATTATTATTTTTTTTTTTTTTCTTTTTCAAGCTTTCTCAATTGTGTCTCGTGTTACATCCTTTTCAAATGAATTTATGTGATGAAAAATTAAAACTTTGGGTCTGAAATGGACAGTCTGATTCTTCTGATTCTGAATATTTTATTTGTTCATATACAAAAATATGATTGAAGTCATATGCATGAGAGAGAGAGAGAGAGAGAGGACAGTGTGTGTGTGTGTGTTTTTGTGTCTTGTTTGAAACAGACAGAGAGAGAGAGAGAGAGAGTAATGATTTTGTAGGAAAAATACAAAGTTGGTCCCTTGGAGAGCTCAAAAACCCTTAGCCTGGGAGGTGAGAGGGTTTTTGTTTAATTGATAAGCATGGAGAATCAGAAGATGTAAGCTGGTTGTGTTGTGGTTTGAGGGTCTCACAGGGGGGCCTGCACGGCAAATAGGGTTTCTGAGAGTCCCATTGCTATCACTACTGCCCTACTATCAGAAGGGGCATAGTGTGCATGTAGGTCGGTGTGTCCGGGGAAACCAAACAAGAATGTTTTGGTTTGCTTTGTCTGTGAGTTGTCAAATTTGTATGTGGTGTGTGCCCTACTTTTTTGAGTTTTTACTTCTATTTCTTTGTTTGGTTCTATGTGGTGTCTGCCCTACTTTTGCATGCTTCAAATTTTTCTTTTATATTTTCTACTTTTTACAACAAACTACTTATACTACAAGTTTTAATTTACTTGTTGTTTGTGTCAATTTAGACTTAAGCTAAATGCCACATATGTCCTATCCATGTTTATACCCTATAATCTCCTAATTAATTATTTAACTTTTAATAATAATTTTTATTGTTTTAGGTACAATTTAATTTTATCAATGTATGAAAAATCCAAAGCTCCTAGTGTAAATTTGGCATATGGGAGGATTATGTATAAGCAATTACCTAAAAGATTTGTAGTATATGGATAAATTTTGGTGTCTTATTTCAATAAAACTATTTACTTTGTAATTATTACAAATGATTTTATTTAAATGGTTCGCGTGAACACATATGAGTAGGAGTATCTTATATTTAATATCTCTTTGTAAATATGTTAATTGAAAACATTTTACAAGGTGACCATAATATGACTCGATCTTAATTTTAAGTGAGTTATGAATCTACATGTGAAAGCTTGTTCTTTGATTTGCATGGGTGAGAATGACTTTTATGACTGATTTAATATGTCAACCAATCAGGCGACATACAAAATAGAGAACTGAGAACATAATCTTATGAGATAGAATTCGAAAAAATAGACGAGTAATTTCATTAAGTTCTGATTACGAATTGAACATGGGTCTTACTATTTATCTAGTTCGAGAGAGATTTAGTTTATGATTGAATCATAAACAAATTACTTAAGTTGAAAGATGCAATTAATGAGATAAAATGAACTTTTGACTCATCTGTAATTGCGAACAATTCGAAAATGATTGACTTGCTTGTAATGATTATATGAATCCGCACACTTAGTCCAATGTGCATAATAATGCAACTCTAAATCTACTGTGAACTGATGAATAGTTAATGAATAAAAATTGATTAATTAAAAAGTTTGATGAATTAATTTTGTATTATTTAAATATTTAATCTATAGGTACATAAAGTTGATTTGCTAACTCATTAGTAATACTAAAATCATCCATTTAGTTGAAATAAAATTTTGAAGGGTTAAAATTAATTTTTAATATATTAAATATAAAAAATAGTTAACTGATGAATAGTTAATCTCTCGTTCTTAGAGTATCATTTGCATGTGTTTGCATTTTTGCATGAACCCGGTAATGAGGTCACTTAGTTTTCTGAGTGCCACATCATTTTTTTCAGGGAAAGGCAAGGCGCCTATGTATAGTTGACGGCGGCGAAAGCAGAGACCATGCCACGTGCATAGAATAGAAATATATTTGAATTCTTAGATTTATGTTAGAATAGGTTGTCTTGCCTTTCATATTTTTAAATTATGTCATATTTGTTATAATTGCATTTTTCAGTATTATGTGTTGAACACGTAAGACCATGACCGTATTTTCAAAGATGAAGTTGTTTTTAATATTCTTTGAATTTTATGCTATAAATGATGTCGTTTTATGAGTCATATTTCGCATATGAGCGTAGCATGAGACGTTAGTACTAACTCTAGGTACATAGAAATTTAGTGTCGTTACAAAAAAAAAAAAAAAAAAAAAAAAAAAAAAAAAACTTGGACCTCGACTAAAAAACAAAGACAAAAGCAATATAAAATAAAAGTAAATAAAATAAAATATAAGCATAGAGTAAAAATAAATCAAACCAAAGTAAACAACGTTACTATTAAATACGGTTAAGAATGAAAAATAGCAGTGAGATTAAAAGTCCAATCTTCATTAATGTTTACGAGGGGATCAAAAGTCCAATCTTCATTCAAATGGTTCGTTAAACCGAATACAATCTACCAATTAAATCCTAAGAATATAATAAAATATATTACTAATCAATTTCTGAAAAGTAAGATCAAATGTACTCTCAACAAATTACTAGAGATAAGAGAAAAATTGGATTACAATCATGTAAAATATATTCCACAACTAACTCTATATCTTTAATCAAATTTCATAATACTCTCCTCAAGTTCGAGAATGTATGTTAATAGATGTTTTTCAAAAAATAAGATTGTTGTCTCAAGTTAACTCTTTACCAATTGGGATCTGGACAGATTGGTTTGCTTTTTAGACTTCCAATAAATAATTGAATTTCACACGAAGATGCAAAACCCAGAAATAGACTACTTTGATGTATCTCAGAACTCGAAGAGCTGCCTCCCAACGTGGTTTTCTGGATTCATATATAAATGACTTATTCCAAGATTGGTAATTTGTCCCATTTAATTTAATTGGAACAAATGAATATCCTTGATCGTTTATTGGTGAATGTAATAATGATGTGTTAAATCAACATCCAAAATTTTGAATCTTGATTTGGCTCATTCCGCCAAAAAGAAAATTTTGATATTTAAGAACACCAAGACCGATGTTCCCCTTAATGACTTGAGAGGTTTATACGCATGGGCTACTCTAAACCTCAAGTTTTTTATTCCTTTAGAGAAGTTTAAGAGGATAACCCGAACAAGGATATCTCATCACTTTGGCCAGTAGTCTTATGTCGCCTTCGTGAAAATCTTGTTTACGGTCAAGTAGAAGTAGTTGGAAGGGAAAATAGGTCGACAGGTTTTTCTAATGAGGGGCATGAGGCAAAGATCGTTGTCAGTGATAATGGATGGAGGGAGATCTTTAAACTTGAGAGCTTGCTCATCATTTAATCATTCCATCATTGAATCCCGTAAATATGTTCGTGAAAGAAAATATGAACATCTTGAGCATGCCACCTTTGAACTTTGGTGAGAAATTTGAAGATGCTTATAACGCAGTCTTGATATTGGACAATCGAAAAGAGCTTGTCAACCACAATTCTCAATTTAGGAGAATGATTGAGAATATATATATGTAGCTAATTCAAGACCCAGATTGAGATTAGAAGGCTGCCTCTTAGTGACGGAATCTTGATAACTCGCCACAAACATCTTGATAATGAATATGCTCTTAATTTTATTGTTGAGAGGAAAAATATGGATGATTTGCGGTGCTCAACCAAGGATAATCGCAACAGAGACTAGAAATTAAAACTTTTGAGATGTAGGCTTAAAATGATGATATATCTTGTGGAAGGTGATCCTAATTCGTTAGTCATTCTCTCTTTCGATCTCTGTCACTTTTCTTCTGTTCTTCCTCTTCTCGTGCTCTAAAATATGAAGTTAATTGCACTTAGGGTATGTTTGGATATGTTTGATTCTATATATATATATTCAAATGCACCTTCATCCGTTATGGTCATATTACATTAAATTTTCATGCAACAACCTGCCACACACAAGAAATTCTTGGATGAGGAGACACAAATCTATTGTAGGGGATTTCCTAATTTGTCTAAAAATAAAAAAGAAATTAATGTGGAAAAGAGAAATAAAAAGAAAGGGAAAGGAAATTGCAATCTCGTATAACAAAAGGAAGGAAGAAACGCAGCAGAAACAGGAGGACAAAGGGTTCTGGTACATGCAAAAAGGGGTCTTAGCATGTGACTGGTTGGGCTGCATGAGAATTTGACAGGAGGAAGGACTGGCTGGGCTGCATGAGCATTAGCTCAAAGATGTTCGTATAACATCTGAAATATCTCTTGAGATGCTATACTAACAAAAAAAGAAGAGCTTGAATTCAGCTATAAAGCACTCCGCAAGCCTGATATACTACAAACCTCTTCCAAAGTCCCTCAAACTCGAGGAAAAACAAATCAGCCAGCAATTCACCTACACACAGTGGCACTAAATAGAGCTGGAAGATACACCAAGACTCCTTCCTTGCCAACTCAAGATCTAAAAGAGGGGGAAAAGGGAGGGGGAAAAAAGGAAAAATTACCTAATATAATATGTTTCTTCATCAACGTGATTCTTTAAAGCTATAATTTGATTAGAAGGAAATAAATAAATAAATAAAGCTCAAATCGATAGTAAAAGTATTCATCAAAATTAAGGTAAGACTCCAGTTCATTATAATCCACGTTAGCAGAATTCACTTTACTCAATAATAATGGCCTAGGAGCACGAATGACCTCTCTTCGGCCCTGCCCCAAAGGAGAGAAAATAAATGATATAAAAAATGAAATATAAGTAATGAAAGCAAAAGGAGGCGTGAAACCGAAGGGGCTGAAGAAAAGAAAGAGGTACCCTAATTCGTCAACTAATGAAAGCAAAAGGAAAAGCAGTATCCATAGAGAACTAAATTTTACAGGGGAGGCACGAGAGTTTTATATAGTTAAACATGTTGACTTGTGTGATTTCGATTCACTAAAGAGTTGCTATTAATAATTTACATGTTTGTTTAGTTACCCATTTTATAAAAATGATTGTTTCTCTTATTTGGAAGAAGAGTGTAGGAGAATCCTCTTTAATACTTTAGCTCTATTATAAGAATACTTAAAAGGTAATTGAAGGGTTACGAACAATTCTTCTTATACAACTGTATTAACAAAAAATTCAAAACGATTATGAAAGTAATCACTATATATGACCCCGTAAGAGAGCTTGAAAATCTGTTAAAAAGAGCTGAAACTCACCAAAAGTTTAACGACTTCTCTATTTGAACTCTCCTACTCGAACCTCACTCATATTAATTTTCTCATTTACCCTCTATTTAATGATATTACACACTCAACAATACACTCACTTTCAGCAACATAAGTAGCAAAAGAGATAGATTTCTTAAAGATTTGGTACTCTACTTATTAAGTGTTGTGATAGTATATACTTTACCAACACTTCAAATATTTTTATGCACTTTGATATACACCATCATAAGCTATCATAATACAACTAAGAATGCTTGAAAGTTACCGTTTCTATAAAGGTAGAATTTTTGATCTTATATTAAAAACATTCTTTTAATTCTTAATAAAATTAAATCAGCTCCTTGATGAATCAATCTACTCCTCAACAAATTCCTATAACTCAATCTTAACATCACATATGAATTTAATCAACATACTCATACAGTGATCATGATTAGGTGCAAATTTAACCGGACTATCTATTATTCAAACAAAAGATATTTACTATTAATATACAAACACACTGATCTAAATATGATCTCTAAAGTATCACCACTCGATTTTCGACACATCAATATACGAACTGTCACGATGAATAAGTTATAAAAAGATGATAAATTTTTTGGCTTTTAAAATGAAGACATCATGCAAGTAAATAAATACATTAAAATAACACAATTTAAATGCATATATTCCCACCCACACTCATTAAAATACAAAGATCATTTACAAATGGAAGGGTTACAAATATCATGTACAAATAAACAAGACTCAAAAGACTCGGATCAATAAGGTCCCTTCCACAACTGCACGGCCCAGCATGCCTCTACCGTGACCACTGCTTTAATGCTCACCTTAAATCATGAAATTTAGGAAGAGAGTATAAAAATATTCATCCTACTTGTAGACTCTCGCTGAAACTTATTCCTATACACGAAATCTGAAGTTAAGTGCACATAACTACCGTTAGAGTTAGCCAAATTGAGGCTCAATGTATGTACTAGCCTTTTTGGTCTCTACCTGCCAAAAACGCTATACATTCCTCCAATGTGGAGTTCTCTAGCCCCCTCAGGATTCATAATCGAAGGATTTGGATACTCTACACTTTTTGGTCTCTACCTACCAAAACGCTATACATTCATCCAATGTGGAGTTCTCTAGCCCCCTCGGGCTTCATAACCGAAGGATTTGGATACTCTACACTCTATGTTTTATGTATGTCTAGGTCTGTTAAGGATAGTTGACCGTTCACTATAAGGCAAATATCTAGATATTTGCCTTACATTACGGGTTACCATATTTGCCCTCTTATTAAAGGCAAATATATTGCATTCATTTATTATTCTTTCCTTTTATTACTATTTCCATAATATTTGTAATTTACCATATTTCTGTATCCTGAAAATGATTATAAATAAGAGAACTCTCACCCCCATTTAGGTGTGGTGATTCAGCAAAGATTCACATGGTATCAGAGCCCTTTCGGTTTAACAACCCTGATCCTTTCTTCTCTATGGCTTCCGAATCTTCTTATCATCTTCTTCCTTTCAATACTCTAATCCATATGATCACCATCAAACTTTCTTCCTTCAATTATCTTCTTTGGAGAAGCCAGCTTCTCCCTCTCCTTGAGAGTCAAGACATGCTGGGCTATGTCGATGGAACTACGGTTCCACCACCTCGCTTTGAACCAGAAACCTCTTCAACACTCAACCCCAAATATTTGGCATGGAGAGCAGCCGATCAACGACTTCTCTGTCTCCTGCTCTCCTTTCTCACTGAGGAAGCCATGGCTGTTGTCGTTGGTCTCCCTACTGCACGTGATGTTTGGCTTGCGTTGGAAACTACGTTCAGCCATCAATCGAAAGCTCGTGAACTGAGACTCAAGGATGACTTGCAGTTGATGAAACGTGGCACCAAACCTGTTGCTGAGTATGCTCGTGCCTTCAAAAAAATTTGTGACCAACTTCATGCCATTGGCAGACCGGTCGAGGACATTGATAAAGTGCACTGGTTCCTTCGTGGACTCGGCACCGAATTTTCAGCTTTTTCTACTGCTCAGATGGCTCTTACCTCTATCCCCTGTTTTGCAGATTTAGTCTCTAAAGCTGAAAGTTTTGAGTTGTTTCAGCTCTCCCTTGAGTCCTCTAACTCCACTCCTACAGCATTCACAGTCACTAATCGTGGTCGCACTCATGGAAGCCACCCTGCTTCCTTTACCAACCAGCGAGGTCGTTCTTATTCTCACAAAAACAACTCTTCTAATCGAGGACGAACCCACTCAAGTCAAGGTCGTCGACCACCTCACTGCCAAATATGCCGCAAAGAGGGCCATTATGCTGACCGCTGCAACCAACGGTATGTTCGACCTGATTCTTCTCATGCTCACCTTGCTGAAGCCTTTAACACGTCATGTTCTATTGCTGGACCCGATACTGCTGATTGGTTTCTGGACACTGGAGCTTCGGCCCATATGACTGCCGACCCATCTATTTTGGATCAGTCTAAAAATTACACGGGTAAGGACTCTGTGATTGTAGGAAACGGTGCATCCCTACCCATTACCCACACCGGTACTCTTTCTCCTGTTCCAAATATTCACTTATTAGATGT
>CM031884.1:13950906-14049234 GCA_018691285.1 Cucurbita argyrosperma subsp. sororia | reverse complement strand
CTTGGTTGTCCCTCACCTCACTAAAAATCTTCTTTCCATAAGTAAATTAACGTCTGATTTTCCTCTCTCCGTTACATTTACTAATAATCTTATTACTATCCAGAATCGTCAAACAGGAAGGGTGGTGGCAACCGGTAAAAGAGATGGAGGGCTATATGTGCTGGAGCGCGGCAACTCTGCTTTTATTTCAGCCCTTAGAAACAAATCTTTACATGCTTCATATGATTTATGGCATGCTCGTCTAGGTCATGTGAATCATTCTATTATTTCTTTTTTAAATAGAAAAGGTCATCTTTCTCTTACGTCTTTATTGCCTTCTCCATCATTATGTAATACCTGTCAGCTTGCGAAAAGTCATCGATTGCCTTATTCCCGCAATGAACGTAGGTCGTCTCATGTGTTAGATCTTATTCATTGTGATCTTTGGGGTCCTTCTCCCGTCAAATCAAATTCGGGTTCCTTTATTATGTTATTTTTATTGATGATTATTCTCGATTCACTTGGTTTTACCCTTTAAAATTTAAATCTGATTTTTTTGATATTTTTCTTCAATTTCAAAAATTTGTGGAAAATCAATATTCTTCTCGTATCAAGGTATTTCAAAGCGATGGTGGTACCGAATTTACTAGTACTTGTTTCAAAACTCATTTACGTAATTCTGGCATCCACCATCAACTCTCTTGTCCATATACACCTGCTCAAAATGGTCGTGCCGAGAGAAAACATCGTCATGTGACTGAGACTGGCTTGGCCCTTCTCTTTCACTCTCATCTTTCTTCTCGTTTTTGGGTTGACGCCTTCAGCACTGCAGCTTATATTATCAACCGGTTGCCTACTCCACTTCTTGGAGGTAAGTCACCCTTTGAACTCCTTTATGGCTACACTCCACATTATGACAATTTTCATCCCTTTGGTTGTCGTGTTTATCCTTATTTGCGTGATTATATGCCTAACAAGCTTTCTCCCCGCAGCATTCCTTGTATTTTTTTGGGTTATAGTCCTGCTCATAAAGGGTTTCGCTGTCTTGATCCGGCCACCACTAAGCTATATATCACCTGTCATGCTCAATTTGATGAAACCCACTTTCCTGCTATCCCTAGCTCCCAGACCCAACCTCTTTCCTCTATTCCTATTTCAAATTTCTTAGAACCACATTTTCATCGTATTGATTCATCCCCCCCTACCACTTCATCACCGCAAACTCCTCGATCCAGTTCATCCCCGTGTGATATTTGTTCTGACCTTGTAGATGAGTCTGTGCAGGTTGATACTTCTCTTGCAGGTTCCACTTTGCCACCCTCGACTTCTAATTCGACCTCTATTGAACCTCCTGTTGATTTCTCTTCTTTGGGCACTCATCCTATGATCACACGAGCCAAAGCTGGTATATTCAAGACTCGTCATCCAGCAAATCTTGGTATTTTGGACTCATCTGGACTTCTTTCTGCTCTTCTTGCATCCACTGAGCCAAAAGGATTCAAATCTGTGGCTAAGAATCCTGCTTGGGTGGCTGCCATGGATGAAGAAATTCGAGCATTACAACAAAATGATACTTGGACTTTGGTTCCTCGCCCTGCCAACACCAACATCGTGGGCTCTAAATGGGTGTTTCGTATTAAATATTTGCCTGATGGATCTGTCGAGCGTTTCAAGGCTCGTCTTGTTGCCAAAGGTTATACTCAGGTTCCTGGTCTTGACTACACTGACACTTTCAGTCCGGTTGTCAAAGCTACCACTGTCCGTGTTGTGCTTTCTATTGCAGTCACAAATAAATGGCCTCTTCGACAACTTGATGTCAAGAATGCTTTTCTCAATGGAACTCTTATTGAACGTGTTCATATGGAACAACCTCCTGGGTATATTGATCCTCGATTTCCCACTCATGTTTGTCTATTAAAGAAAGCCCTCTATGGTTTAAAGCAAGCTCCTCGTGCTTGGTTTCAGCGTTTTAGCTCATTTCTTCTCACACTTGGGTTTTCTTGCAGTCGCGCTGACACGTCCCTTTTTGTCTTTCATCAGCAATCTAACATTATCTATTTGCTTCTTTATGTTGATGACATTATTGTTACCGGCAACAACTCATCTCTTATTGACAGCTTTACTCGCAAGCTTCATTCTGAGTTTGCTACCAAAGATTTGGGTTCTCTCAGTTACTTTCTTGGTCTTGAAGCTTCACCCACTCCTGATGGTCTCTTTATTAGTCAGTTAAAATATGCTCGAGATATTCTTACTCGTGCTCAGTTGCTCGATAGCAAACCAGTTCACACTCCCATGGTTGTTTCTCAACACCTGACTGCTGATGGTTCTCCTTTCTCTGATCCTACTCTCTACAGATCTCTTGTTGGCGCCCTTCAGTACTTGACTATTACGCGTCCAGATATTGCCTATGCTGTCAATTCTGTCAGTCAATTCTTGCATGCCCCTACTGCAGATCACTTTCTTGCTGTCAAACGTATTCTTCGTTATGTCAAAGGAACACTCCACTTTGGTCTTACCTTTCGTCCATCCACTGTTCCTAGTACGCTAGTCGCTTATTCGGATGCTGACTGGGCTGGTTGTCCCGATACTCGTCGTTCTACATCCGGCTATTCTATTTATCTTGGTAACAATCTGGTTTCTTGGAGTGCCAAAAAGCAACCTACTGTCTCACGCTCCAGCTGTGAATCTGAGTATCGTGCTCTTGCCACAACCGCTGCTGAACTTCTTTGGGTTACGCATCTTTTGCATGACCTCAAGGTCCCTATTTCAAAGGAGCCCTTACTCTTATGTGACAACAAAAGTGCTATTTTTTTGAGCTCTAATCCCGTTTCTCACAAGCGGGCCAAACATGTTGAACTAGATTATCATTTCCTTCGAGAACTTGTTATCGCTGGCAAACTTCGCACACAATATGTACCCTCTCATCTCCAAGTTGCTGACATCTTCACAAAGAGTATTTCTCGACCTCTCTTTGAATTTTTCAGATCCAAGCTTTACGTTCGTTCAAATCCGACGCTCAGCTTGCGGGGGGGTGTTAAGGATAGTTGACCGTTCACTATAAGGCAAATATCTAGATATTTGCCTTACATTACGGGTTACCATATTTGCCCTCTTATTAAAGGCAAATATATTGCATTCATTTATTATTCTTTCCTTTTATTACTATTTCCATAATATTTGTAATTTACCATATTTTTGTATCCTGAAAATGATTATAAATAAGAGAACTCTCACCCCCATTTAGGTGTGGTGATTCAGCAAAGATTCACAAGGTCCCTCATAATACTTGTGTGAAATGTACCTCGAGTCAATATGCCCGACAACCTGTATTCTCGCAAGGTTAGGCTTAGGGTAAGTCTAGTAAGTATGGAGGAGCCCTTTTGCTCTAAAGTAATATATGTACTCCACATCTGGCTATTTACTAAATCCAAATTAGAGGATTCTCTTTAGTGGTAGCAGGTTATAACTACTTGTTGCATCACCTTTTCAAGCGAAAACAATAACTGGCATGTTGCATCACCCTTCCGAGCGGAGACAGTAATTGCCCTGTTCATGTCACTTCTTAGACTAGAAAAGTAAACTATCCCAGTAACGTTCTATGACTCCTGTAACTCACTAAGGTTGAAAACTAAACTATATGTGCCAAATAAACCTTAATCCATATTGGCTAGTTCACGAATAAGGGTTGTGCCCCGATCGTCCCTACAAGGTACCTAGTCAACCCAAAGAAGGCAATGGGAATCTATAATTAGGTTCTAGTTGTAGTACCATAGTAACATAAAAGAGTGGTTCATAATCTCAAAACAAGTGTAATAGAAACTCTAGGGCACGTAGCAATCGTCCAAAGCATAATTGGACATAAACAGGTTTCCAAACCCCTTGACATGCATCTAAGGATAATAATAACATACATCATGCTCAACATGCAAAATACAGGGATAAAATAAACCTAAATATGTTGGAATGCTCATAAACATGTTAAATCTATCGGGATTCTCAACCTGCAAGCGAAAGCTATAAAATTGTAAACTATACTAAAGCCTAAACTATACATGTTTCTAATTTTAACTATCATGATATTAAGTTAATTGGGTTCTTAAAATATGATTAGAAATATGATTTCTAATCATATGCCCATGGCTCTAATTGTGTAACACCCAAGAACCTAAGGCCTCCAGAAAGAGGCAAAGTATAATTCCTACGGAATTGTACGGGTAAATAACAAAGGAAAATTGGGGGAAAGAAATGGGAAAATAAACTTTTTCCAATTTTTACCAAACTTCTCTGATTTTTTATTTCTTATAGAGGAAGATTTTTAAGGTACTCAAAAAAGGAAAAAATGGTCAAGAAGGGTAAAGAATTTTTAGAAACATTCTGAATTTTGTGAGCCCAAATTTCTATTCCTCTAATTTTTTTATCAATTTGAATTCCAAAGTTATCAATGTTTCTAGAAATTAGACTCGTTAAAAAGCTACTAAATAAAATTTGGAGGAATTTGGATACTGAAAACTCAAGAAATTAGGTTCTAGACGACGACGACAACAAAATAAAAAAAATAAAAAAAATAAAAAATAAAATATGGATGTCTTTATGAACCTTAGATTAGATATGAATTAAGGAAACATGAAAGAAAAAACCTAGAATTGTGAGTTAAGGCCTTGAACCGACCAAATTGCTTGGGATTTAAGTAACATTAATTGACCCACTAGACGAACTTCGCTGCCTATGAATTTTTAACTTTGAGTATATTATATCATTTTGAGGTTGTATACGAATTTTGGTGGTCACTAGACAAGATTGAGTAGCTAAACCAAGAAACGGTGTAAAATGACCATAATACCTTCATGCAAATATACCTCATTTCACGTCCTTTAAGACACTCATGCGACTTGAAACTTCTTACATGATCTTATAATGATGTTATCAAGGTACTAGCAAGCTTTTGCGCTCATGGGACCACGTTAGGCTGCCCTTTAACCTTTACCTAAACTAAAACCATTAAGCTTTAAGCCCACCCCACGATATTGTGTACAAGCCTAGGTTCAGCAACAATCCATGTACCAAGAACGTACTTAGGATTATTTGAATAGCATGATAAATAAGTTGCTTGGATTCATACTCAAAAGTAACCATTATCTCCTATCGCGAGGTGTACTATGAGGCCCTTATTCCTCTTTTAGGTGGGATGCCCTGTGTTTTGTATCATGAGCACGATGCTATGAAGGGCATCATCTTCTCCTAACTTAGATGAGATGTCTTGTGTCACGGTTATGCTTGTCCAAGGTTTGTTGTCTATGATCACATGACAGATGTCCTACTCTTGCTTGTCCTGGACGTGTTGTCCATGGTTGTATGTGTATCCCAAACTCATTTTACATGCTTTCATCCTAGGTAAGCCTTTACCATTTCACATTGGGTCAATACGGGGTGTATGATCGTTTACCAAAATTATGTCTACACCCGCCAAGACTAAAATGCTCCAAAATGTACTATAAGGGGTATGACTAATTGTTACTTCTTCCTACCTTGTTATATGTTATTTTTAAATTGTGGTATTTCTTTATCTTCTATAAGATTGCTTTATTCAATTCTTCAAATCATTTTCAAATGTATTTCCTCCTCACATTTTTCAAACATTTTCTCACGACATTTGAATTTCTCACGGATAACTTGTTCACTTGGTTAGAACTAAGTACCACACAATCGTTGTCCTGCTGTCGCAAGAGTGCGATTATGATATCTTGAACCACGATTCCATAGCAAGATGACACGATCATCATAGCACCACTCTTGTGCTCATGGAGAGAGAATTAAAGGTTACTTTAGGGAAAGGTTTTCAGGATGAGTACATGACATATAATAAGATAAGCAGTAAGTGTCAAGCCCCTGAAAACATAATAAGAAGTGATATCCTAGCTTAAGCAGGTGATTAAGAGCTTACAAGTACGCTACTTACTGAGTTATTGCTCACTCCATATTTATCATTTTTTTTAGGTACTGGGAACTGGTCGTGGATGGGAGCAGACTTTGGAGTGCGGGCCATTTCAAGTCCACTCCTTATTTTGTGTTTGAAATGATTCTGTATAAATGATTTAATATATTAATAGTATATATTTATGAACTTATGTTTTTAATTAAATAAAAAAAAAAAAAAAAAAAAACTTTGGGTTTTACCAATTGACTTCCACCGTTACTGCTTGATACTTGCGTCCATAGGGCTACTTACATGATTGTTTGAGCTCGCGGTTCTCGAATTTTCCAAAGTTATTTTCCTTTAAAATTTTTAGAAGAGTCGATAAATTATGTCTAGTTTCTGGAACAATAAACAATTTTATGAAAATTTGTCTAAACAAGGATGAACCGACCCAAACAATGAGTAAAGGTCATCAATTTAGTGCTATCTCTCACACCATAGTCTTAAGGCATCTCTACTACTGATCTTCTATAGGGAGAATTCAACCACCTGGAGCTATTCTCAGTCGATCATACATTTGAGGATTCAGATTTTTTTTTTTATCTATTTTAGATTTTATGCAGATTTTATTTTTGCTGCCAAAATGAAAAGATATTATGCTGCATTTACTGTTGCTGGAAAATGTGTGATTTCTGACAAGGGAGTTGCTACCTTAATGGAAAAGTCATAAAGACCTTTTATATTTCCATATTCAACTCTCCTCCTTACTTAGAAACGATTTTGACTCTCCAAACTTTCTAAGTTTTTGAGGGTGTCTGAGAGTACGGGAAAAATCAAGAGTATTAGAGGGGAAAAGCGTGTGGTTGGTTCGCTGGTTTTCGAGGAGTTCTCGGAATCGATTAGCGTTGCTGTTTCGGAGAAAGAATCGAGTGGAAGTAAGCATCAACGTCGGGATCGTTGCGTTGAAGAAGGTAGGCCGTTGGAACCGAAGGAGGAAGACGCCACGTCACCGTCATCGGAAGCGGGTAGACTGTGTCATCATCGGTAGCGGCGCACCTTCGTTTAGGGTTATCAAGGTCTTCCGGCTAAGGAAGACGAAAGATTCGGGTCGGGCTACTTCAGTCTCTAGCCTAGTCCATAGACGAACACAGGCCACGCTCATTCCGGCCCAATACGAGCCCAGCAAACGCGTGCATTGCTTCGCATGCGTATCCCGTGGCAGCTCAGCTCGACTTGACGTGTACGGGGGCTCGGCTCCATCAAAACCCGCGGCTCGGCTCCATCAAATCCCGCAGCTTGACTTGGCGGCTTAGTTGGTCGGCTCGACAGCTCGGCTTGGTGACTCGGTATCACTATAATATATCAATTCCAAGGTTTTCGACCTTTCCGAAGCCGTTTTGCCCTTATTTTTACCATCCGAGGTCAGTATGGTTCCTAAACGTTAAAGACAGATTAGGTTGGAGATTTATTTTGGTAAATAGTTTAGCTAGGGTATGTTATGAAAGATTCTAAGTTTTTACGTGGTTATCATAGGACGTATTTAACCGCTGGGATTAGCTCGTTGTGAGCGACTTCAACCAAGACCATCGAGGTAAGTGACCTTACTGTTGGAGTTAGTTTACTACGTGTTGTATGATGGTGCGTGCCCTGTGGCCCCTGCATGCACCATATTTATGTGATATGATTATGTGATGTATAGATTGTGTTGACTGTAAATTGTGTATGTTATGTGATGTATGAATTATGTTAACTGATAACTCTCTAAAGGTATAGTTATATCAAGTCTTTTTGTAGTTAATATTGCACTTTTATTCACCATTTTCTCATTTATTACCCCATTTATTCTACTTAGTGAGCATGAAATCGTTTATTGCCGTCTAACATGAAAAAAAAAATGATTTGGCATAAATCAATCTTAATTGTATATTTAATTGAGTTATATGTTAAAATTCCAGGCATTTATGCTAAACCATGTGGAAGTAGCAAATTTGGAAACAAATGGGGGATGACATGGAAATTTTAAATCCACATCATCAGTCCAAGTGGGTCATTGACTACCCAACGAGAACATCCTATGTGGACTACTTATTCCTTTTCAACCCTAAAGGGGAACCCAACTTAATATAAAAGGAAAAGGAAGACCAAGAGGAGAGGAGCCACACTTTGGGGAGAAAAATTGAATTACACACCAGCAGCCTCTACTGTAGTGAACTGCTGTGAAACCAGAGAAGAAGAAGAAAACCCTAATCCAGCAGCTGTTGACACCAGAAGGAAAAGGAGACCAACTGCTGTGAAACCAGAGAAGAAGAAGAAAATCCTAATCCAGCAGTTGTTGACAGCAGAAGGAAAAGGAGACCAACAAGGATTGATTAGGGCAAAGAGGTGGATGTGAGAGCTCAAGAGAAGGGAACTTTCATTGACGAACGGCAACAAACCGGGATAACTCTCTATTTCCTTATCCTCTTTCCTTATTCCATCAATTTTACATGATGAAGATGCGGATTCCTCTGTTTAATTTAGTTTGTATGGAGAGCTAAACTTAATAGGGGAGATGAGAGAGTTTTATATAGTTTAAGTATGTTGATGGTATGATTTTAGTTTATTAAAGAGTTGTTGTAATGATTTACATGTATGTTTAATTAGCTACTTTACATACATAGTTGTTCTCTTGTTCGGGAGAAGAGAGGGAGCAATGAAATCCTCTTTAATACTCTAGTTCCATAGCAAGGAGACTTGAAGAGTAATAGAAGGGTTAGGAATAATTCTTCTCCTAGAGCCTTGTTAATAGAAATTACAACAATTATGGAAATAATCACCATTCATGACCCTCGGAAGTGGCCTTGGGAATCTATTAAAAGGAACTAAAATCTACCACAAAACTCAACAACTTATCTATTTAATCTCTCTTGGCCGAACCTTCCTCATTATAATTGATTTTCTCATCATTTTCTGTTTTTCGACTGCAGTGGCTCTGTTTTAGTTTTGTTTAAGTAGTTAAAATCACCAACACCCATTTGAATGTTACCCAAAAACTCACTTAAATCCCGCGATAAAATTAACCAAAAAGATAGGTTCCTCGTGGAATCGATAATTTACTTATTACTTGTTACTTGTGATAGTGTATACTTGCACTTATTCTTGTGAATTTTACATCATTTTATTATATACATCGACAAGTGATCAGATGTTAGTATGTTATGTGACTGTAGATTCTTGCACGTAAAATACCCAAATAGATTGTGTTGATTGTAGATTGTGTATGTTATGTGATGTATGAATTATGTTGGCCGTTGACTGTTTATGTTATGTGAAGTTATGGTAAGATGTTAGTATTATATGCCATAAATATATTGATCGATGCCATAGATACACGTAGAATTATCGAGTCATGTCATGAGAAGTTTATGCAACTGGAATGTACTTTCATATTATGTAGTATGCCATGTAATGTAGGTCATGTGAGATGTCATGTAATGTAAGAAACGTATATGCGATATTAGCACTGCTTATGTAATGTCATGTTAGATATGTTAAGGGACCTCATGCATATATGTATGTCACGTGCATCGGGTTCTTCCCTTTTATGTTACGAAAGAATGAAATACGATATCTATGTTCGCCATAATATCATGCGGGCCCTTTTCTGTTCTGCGGTGTCTGGCGACGTGTAGTGCGTTGTGCTCGACCAAGCTAGGCCCAGAGGGTACGTATATGAGCCCGCCTGGTGGGTCCATGTACGCGTACATGGGTCATGTGTGAAGGAGTCCCACACATCCAACCCTACCCAGAATAGAAAAGCGCCCAAGACCATGTAAAGTTTATGAAAATTAGGTCCTGCTCATATGTTGCATGTGTTTGCATTCCTAACCCCAACAGTGGGGTGACTTACTGAGTATTTCATAAAATACTCAAGCCACGTGCTACCTACATTTTTCAAGTAAAGGCAAGGCGTCAATGTACGGTTGACAGCGGAGCAAGGACACCATGGAAGTTGAAGATGGGATATTTTTATTTTTAGGAGTTTATTTTTATTGGACTGTTTCAAGTTATAGCATTGAGTATTGCTTTATTTAGATACATTTTTAAATTCGGTTATTGAAGGTTTTTTTTTTTTTTTTTTTTTTTTTTTTTTTTTTTTTTTTTTTTTTGGAGATAGGTTGTTTTGGATTTATGAATGTTTAGGAAAGACTTTGTTTTATTTCCAAGGATATTTATGATGAGCTTCCGCGAATTATGTATGCAGGAGTGATGTCACTAATTAGGTTTAGAAAATTAGGGGCGTTACAATACATATGTCTAATGGGGCAGTAATATCCATCATGCACCCGGAGCATAGATACAAAATTCCAACCATCGATTTAGCATAATTATGTACAATTAGTGTAGAAACGATGCATATCAACATGCAAGGAGCGATTCATTTATTTCTACATCTAGGGTATTTATTCTCACAATTATCCAATTTATCTAAGCACATGTTATATCGAAACTAGCCTCCTAAGATTGGTTTTACTAGCAAGCATACACATCTAAGCAATCTCTACAAGTATTGCATCCTAAATTTTGTACAGTTACATTCAGGTTTTTTCGCGTGTCTATTTTAGTACAATTTCTTACTAAGGAGGTGTCCAAAATTCCAAACTTATTCTGTTTTATTTCTTCTACGTTTCTCTCTCGAGTCATTTTGATTACTTGGAGGTGTCCAAAATTCCAAACTTATTCTGTTTTATTTCTTCTACGTTTCTCGAGTCATTTTGATTACTTTTCCCTTCTACACCTCTTCGAGATTCACCTTAAGGCTCTTAACAAAACAAAATCTTGAAAACTCAAAAAATAAAGAGGATTTTTTAAAGAATACATACCTGTTGGGCTCCGGTGTTATATTTTCTTTCAATAAGTTTCCACAAGCCTTGACCTTGGGTTCGAGGAAGACTTTATAGAAAATATTCCGCTTTTGGAGGAGTTAGAGTAATAAGATTGAAGATTCCTAAAACTATTTTCATATTTTTTTTTAACTTGCTTAACCTTTGTTTAATTTTAAATAAAATCGTAGTTGGTTCTAATGCTTCCTTGCATGACTGAAATACTCATTCTCGTCGTGCCAACAAAATAAAGATTGCATTGTTCTTCAACCTCACATAAACCAGTGATGACCTCTCAAACAAAATAAAGATTGCATTGTTCTTCAACCTCACATAAACCAGTGATGACCTCTCAATGTTTTTTTTATCGTTCCACGACAGCAAAGTTCCACGAGAAAGATCGAGTTGCAACTAGATCTTAACATCGGGCACAAAGTCGAGGACTTGTGGGCCGATTTGAACTCAAATACTTAACTTATGAGTATTTCTACAATGGATGCTCATACTTTCAGGAAGAACATTGCGAATACTTTACCCTTCCTCAGTCTGCAACTTATCTTAAATTAAAGCAAACTTATTTTCCTCTAATGTTGCATTTATATCAAACTGCTGCACCATTAGAACTTCACCATAATCACCAAAGAATTTTAGTATTTTACAAATACTTGGAATTAAATTTTCCTTGCAACTCTATTAATTACACGGATTTGGTTTCACTTATGGATTGACCCACTCTCCACTCTTCAATCTTTGGACACCCGATTAACTTCAAACACAATTTATGCACCAGTCCAGTATCAAACAATGTATCAATTACCTTTCTTTTTCTCTTCAGCACTCAGAAGCTTGTCCTCCTCCTTCAACCTTCATTGCTCCAAGGTTGACATTGGCTAGCTCGGCAGCAACTCGGGCTGCTGCAGTGGCACGTTCGGCTGAAGCAATGGCAGCTCTGGCTTTCTCTAATACATCAGATGGAGGTGGTCTTGTATCTAATTTAGAAGCGAATTCTGGTTTGACATCAGAATTCTTAGGTCCCGGTTTGATATCACTTGCACTATTGCTAATTCGGGTGAACGTATGGTGGCATTCAGGTTCTTGCTTTTCTACAACAGACACAACCGGATGCGCTGTTCCATAAGGAGTGGAAGGATTGGACGAGCTATATTGAGAGGGAGCTTGAGACGCTGCTGCTCCATGTACTACCTTTGGTCCACCCTGCATATCCCATGACAAAGGCCACAGAATAGACCATCAAGAACAGAATAAGTTACTATGACAATAAACTTCATTTTGTGGGTGTGTGGGTGTGTGTGTGTGGTGCGCAGATCAAGCTAAAAGTACCCAACACGAAGATTTAATTCTCGTAAAACTAGATTAGTTTAGTCACAAAATGCTCATAGCCAGCCACATATATTCTAAAAATGTAACTTTGAACTTAAGGATAGGATACTAATTGTGCAATCTATTTAAGTTTAGGGTTCAAATTGGTGACATTTAATATTTAAGGTTGAACTTGACAAACTAGTTAGTCAAAAGTAGGTGTAATAATGTGTAAGGTGCCTCCTTTACAATTTGATTAAATTTAAAAAACAGATACAAAGTTCATAATAACACAAAGAACCCAAACAAACTCCCAGCCAATTTCAAGATGGCTGTTAACCTCTCAGCCCCTAAAACACGGTTCTATTCAAAAGAAAAGTCACCCTCCCAAGACAGAATACTTCCCTCCAATGGCTAGTCCTCACCTCCATGCCACTGGTACGAGCGTTCCACCAACTAACTGTCTGGTGGTCCTTTTCCTTACTACCTCCCATAAGGTACGTATTCACGATTGAGGGTCGCATATAATGGTATTCTTCTTTTCAGCAGACAGAACAAAAATTTTCAACATAAGTTGTAATCTCTAGTACTGTGAACGAATTAGTTAGCTTGTTAATCTTACTGTTTTTGAGCCGTGTGTCAGCAATTTGTTAGGGTTCGACAGTTACGGATAGGAAAACGGGGGAGGGCCACAGAATTTTGTTCAAAGATTATAGAGGATCCCCTAGAGAAAGGAGAGCTCTTGATCTCTCAAAAATCATAGAATCTAGACCATTTTCATTCCAATACAAGCATTTTCCAATTCAGCTCTGTAGTTCAAATCTCAGTTCCTTTCAGGCTTTTCAGGAACAGCGGTTAGAAATATCATGCCAATATATGAGGGAAAGGATGGAGAAATATGCAGTCAGTAGAATGGGATAATTGTTTCCAGAAGCAAGAATATATGTCATTTATAACTTCGCTATAGTACTATGAATGTGTGTTTCAGATCAATCAACACCAAAATCAAATTGGGAATCATACCAGCAGATCTTCGTGGGTTTTACTAAATTCAGAAGCAGTGGAGGAAGAATCCCAGTCAAGTCCATGTTCTTTTGCAATCTCCTTCATGACCTTGAGCTTTAGTTCTCCAGGAGGCGCACTCACTGCAAGCTTTTCAATAATCTGAAATGAAAACAAAGAATCGAATGAACCATTTCGCTTTTATTCTAAAAAAACAAACATTACTACTGCTAAACGATAAACTTGAGACACACTCAACTGATCGATTAACACCAGAGTCAGGACGAAGCTCAGAAATAGCAGAGACAAATTCTTTCCCATATTTGACAGCAAACAAATTCTTCAACTGCAGTAGATCTGGAAGGTCAGAACATCTAGGAGCAGCAAATATTATGCTCGCAATAGCCTCCCGCAGTTCGACTGGACATTCTCTGTTATTGTAAATTTAATAGTTAGTTACGGACAAACAAAATGCACAAAGTAAGAACATTCACATAAAAGGCCCCCAGTATGGTCTGCACAAAAAGGACTCAACAGATTAACCTCACCATTTTTCTAATGATGTGCCAAGGCTACAGGTTTCTAAGCAAATAATGAAAAACACATGCATCAAATCAAACCAAGCAAATTAATAGAACTCTCTTCACATCATAGCATTGGAACACTAATCTTAACAACAATTTGATAGAACCGAAGTACATTGAAATATGAAAGATAACAGAACAGCAAGATAACTCCCAAGTATTTGAGGTACTTTGAACCTCCACTTTCTTAAGATGCCACCGAAGCCCGAACCACTAAACAATTGTCCAACTTCCTCTTTTCCTACTCCCTCTATTTAGAATCAAATGCCCTAACAATCTTCCTAACTAATTACTAATAAACCCTTAATACCCTAATAATATTCCTACTGCTGTTCCTATCATAATTATCCAAGAGAACTCACAAATACATACTACCGTTGAAAATTATGTCAATGACAACTTAGTACTGACAAGAAAATTGAGTGAATAAATTTTGGTAGATAGACACGACACTAGTTCCTTTGATTGAATGAACAGGTACCACTTTCTTCTTTTGTAGCTTAGAACAGTGTAACTGAAATAACTTTGCAGCTAACAGATTTTCTCAAGACTATGAAATTAGACACCAGCACCAAAGAAAGCACTACATAATTTATAATTCTACAACATAACCCAGCCCAAAGATGCACCGGAAAATGTAAATGACGCATCAATCGATATTAAAGTCCAACACAAACAGAGAAGGTTATGACTGGGGATTACAAGTAAGCTTCAGAACCACATATCAGTTAGAAGTTAGTTTCATAGCTAATTAACTTTTAATAGGGACAAACAAAAAAATTAATGGAGATGAACCAGTTAGACAAGAGCTTCCATGACTTATTTAAAGATCCAAATGCTAAGAATCATCAGACATCCACCGGACCAAGGGAGTTCCAATTTATGTGAACCAACATATAAATAGAAACTCCAAGAAGCAAAAAGAAATCACAAAACAACTTTTGAGCTATAGATTACTTCTGGCTTTCGATGATGGGGACACGGGCAAGAACAAATTCACAAAACAACTCTAGAATTTCATATGCTGCCCATATGTTTTGTTCCCGTATTACATGCTCCACCTGCCAAAACAGATAACTACACATGTTATTTTAAGGGATAGTAAAACAAACATTAGAACTGACAGACATTACAGATCTCAAAATTCTGAAGGGTACCCGAATCCGAGCTATTGGTTCCTGCCCCGTCTGCAAGAATTGTGCGATCTCCTTGCGCATATGCTTCAGCTGTAGATCCCTCTTATTCTGCAGCAGCTTGATTCGCGAGATTGCCAAGCTCAAGCAAGTTTTGCTACAAAGCACCCAATATATATTAGACCTTTCATCCCCAGAAAAATGCAAGGGATGCTATCAGTTTACAAGTACTTGTTTGATTATAGATTTTGACATGAAATTGTGCGGAAAAACCCCAGTCTAATCGAGAGATGATAAAGGTAGAAGAGTACGAATCAAAATTCAACTGCCGAAATTATACAAAAACTGGAAAACTGGTCGATATATTATTTTGTCGAAGTTTAGCCGAACGAAAATTTGTGCAAAATGTCAACAGAAATTTCGTTTGTCGGTGTTGGATTTGGTAAATTAACGACACAAAGATCTCCAACAAACAAAAAATCCACGGAAAGATAACAATCCCAGATGAATTGTAAGTAATGCTGAGGATCCGAAACCAAATTCAAGCATAGTTAATGGAATAGTGAGGAGGTTTAGAATTAGAAAAATCGAAGGCTGACCATTTGCCCGCAAAGACGCCTCTGTTGAAGAGTTGGTTGAGGAGTGACATTGACGCTTGAACGAGGAAGATGAAACCCAGATGTCTGTATATACTCCTTTCCCCTTTCCCGTTCTTAACACTGAAGTAAGAACAGTCTATATCAGAGGAATTATTTCAATGGAATGAGGCTTCGGTTCTCCCAGCGGCGGTATTAGAGAGCCGATCTTTGACGATCGACTTATCTAGGCACAGTCGTCAACTGCATCCTTTTCCAACTAATCCACCGAAGAAAAAGATGAGTGCTTTTAAGTTTTTTTTTTTTTTTTTTTTTTCCATAAATTAAGGGCGGTAACAGCTTAAAAAATGGATTAAATTTTGCAAAAATTCTAAACCTGTTTTTTATTTTCATTATCATAATCTTAATATTGCATTCCAACAATAATGCCCCTAACATTCTTAACAATCCTAACAACTCGTAAAACTTTAATGGAGCTATTGCATTTTGTTTTATTTTAACATTAATGCTAGATTTTGTTTTACCATTTTAGATTAACTCATTATGTGTATTATATATATATATATATATATACAAGTAAACATAGGACTTAGGTCAACGGTCCCCTCTACAACCGCACAGCTTGACGCATAATTGATCATGGTTAGTGATCTACTGATCACTTGAAAAAGAAAATGTAATAAGAGTGAGTATTAAAAATAATTTATCAGTAACCTACTTGTAGGCTCTTATTGAAACTTATTCCTATACACAAAATTTGAAGCTACGTGCTTAAACTATTTCTAGAGTTAATCAAAACGATGGCTCGAGATTTATACTACCATTTTCAAATTCTTGTTTACCTAGACCTTACACATACCTCCAAGGAGTACTTTATCCCCTTTAGGGTTCATATCTTGAGGGCTTTAGATAATATTAACTCTATGTCTTACGTTTATCTAGGTACATCATCAACCTCACGGTAATTGCACCTCAGATCTCTATGCAATAATGGAAGACTCTTCTAGTATACGTTATAAGGTTTGACTTGTGGCTAAAGGCTATGCGCAGAAGGAAGGAATTGATTACGATAGATTTTCTCACATGTGGTAAGGCATTTTCCATTCAGATTTTGTTGGCTTTGGTTGCTCAATTTAATCTTGAGCTTACATAATTCAATGTAAAAACTACTTTCTTGCATGGAGATTTAGAAGAAGAAATATATATGGCACAATGAGTTGGTTTTCACGTAGTTGGGCAACAACATTCGGTATGCAGATTGAAGAAATCTTTGTATGGGCTGAAGCAATCTCCTCGCCAATGGTATAAGAAGTTTGAACACTTCACGGTAGAGCATAAGTACACTCACAGTCAATTTGATCAATGTGTGTATGTTGGTGATATGTTAATTGCTTCCAAGAGACATGTGGAGATTGATAAGCTCAAAGATAAGCTTTCTAAAACATTTGAAATGAAAGATTTATGCAAAGCAAATAAAATACTGTGTGTGCGAGTTGTTTATTTCAAGAATAAGTTGGATACAACCAACTGTACTTTTCTAG
Source organism: Cucurbita argyrosperma subsp. sororia (assembly GCA_018691285.1). Classification (NCBI taxonomy): domain Eukaryota; kingdom Viridiplantae; phylum Streptophyta; class Magnoliopsida; order Cucurbitales; family Cucurbitaceae; genus Cucurbita; species Cucurbita argyrosperma. Next base: position 14,032,303 of record CM031884.1, on the reverse strand, counting down.
GTATAACTACGAAAAGGTGCATGATCCCGCGAGCTTGAAGAAGAGGTACAATTTGGTTGACCTAGTTTCAATATCTACGCAAAGTGTTGACACAATTTTGTTGGAATAACTCAACTAAGCCAGTCGATACGCCACTTACTCCTCATTTCAAGCTTAATGTTTCCATATGTCCAGGTTCTAAAGATGATAAAATTCCTATGGAGAATGTTCCTTATACAAATGTTGTTTGGGCTTTGATGATACTATGGTGTGTACTCGACCTGATCAGTCACACGCGATTTGATGGTGAGTTGTTATATTCATAATCCTGGCAAAGAGCATTGTCAGACTGTCAAATGAATTCTTAGATACATTCTTGGCACTTGAATGTTGGTATCAAGTTTCAACAACAAGAGATGTTTAATCTTGACAACCTCATAGTTGACAATGTGGATTATGACTATGTTGGTGATTTGGATAAGCGACGATTCACTATTGGTTATCTATTCACTATGGCTGGTGGACCTATTTGTTGACATTCAACATTGCAGTCTACTGTTGTATTGTCTACCACCGAAGCAGAATATAGTCACTGAAGCTTTTAAAAAGGCTATTTGGATGCATGATTTAGTTAATGACTTGGGTATTGCTAAAAAAACATGTAGATGAGTTTTAAAGAATAAGTCTATCATGTTCATACCAAGCATATTGAGTCCGTTTTCATTTTTTTCGAGAAATTATCAATGAATGAGACACTCATTTATTGAAAATTGGAGCTGTTGATAATCTTGCAGATATCTTGCAAAGGTGATTGCTCGTGAAAAGTTTTTGCATTGCTTGAATAAAATCAATGTTAGACGAAAGAAGTAGTCTGTTGACTCAGTTGCAACCAAACCAGTTATCTGCTTGGAGATCTTCTGACAAGATAGAGATTGTTGTAAATTGTCTTGAAGTATAGGTTCATGAATCTTTCGCATTCATGAACATTTTTGGTACCTTCCCCTCTCGTATGCATGTATTGAATATTTGGTTCATCTCCCATTCATTTAGTTCATCACCCATTTTTTGTTCATTTTCGAAGGTAACGGTGAGTATAAAAAAGTTATATTTTTTTACGTAGTTGCCAAAAAAATGCGAGAATTCCATCGAGGTGTCGGAATTCTCAGGCTCTCAGCCTACCCACTCCATGCTCCTCCCTCTCCTCTTAGACCACTAACACCTGCCCTCCAAACACCACGAAATCTTTAGAGAGCGTGAGAGAGGAAGAGAGAAGACAGATGATAAAGAAAAGGAGGAAGACGATGTTGACTTCTGGCAATCGAGAGAAAATCGTCGACGGAGTAAAAAACGGCCGAAGGAAAACTTCTTGGAAGAAGAAAATAACGGAAAACAAAGGGAGAGAATATTTGCGTTGAAGACCAAATGGATTGTTATTTTCATTCGATTGACATATTTAAATAACTATCCTGTCCTAAAATTAGCGGTAGTGGCACAAATCTTGCGCCCAAAGTTGGCCAAAATGGCCAGCAAAAAATATGCTCTTCCATTTATACGGGGAGCTTAATTCAGATATCCAACCAAAAAAAAAAAAAAAAAAAAAAAAAAAAAAAACCTAACTAAGTTTAAGGAAACGTGTGAATAACCTAAATAAGAAAATCATAGCTTTTATTAACAATCTCCTCCTAAAAGCTGTGGTATATCTACCTTATTATTTTTACTCCGATCTTTGAGCATAGTTCTTCAAATTTTACCCGCGTCAGGGACTTGATGAAAATGTTTCCAAGCTGTTCCTCTGTTCGAATGAAACCAATCTTGATGAGCCTCAAATCTGCACATTCTCGGATGTAGTGAAATCTGATTTCTATGTGCTTGCTCCAGTCATGCAAAACTGAATTTTTGATCAGGGAGATCGTAGCTTTGTTGTCATCGTATAGTATTGGTAGATCGCCTTCTCTTCCGATGAGTTCTTCCATCAGTTGTGCAAGCCAGACCCCTTGTGTTGTCGTCGTCGAAGTGACAATGTATTCTGCTTCGCAGAAAGACAAAGCAACTCCCTTTTGTTTTGTTGATTGCCAACAGATCGTGCCGCCTGAGAGGAAGTAAATCATCCCGCTGGCGCTCTTATGATCATCAACGTCACCGGCCATGTCACTATCACTGTAGTCGACCAGCTTAAGCTTCTCCTTTCCTCTCCCTGCAAAGTATCTCACACCCCAGCCTCTGGTTCCAGCCACATAGCGCAAGATGCGCTTGACAGCCACAAGATGTTCCTCCCTAGGTGCTTCCATGAATCTACTCACGTATCCAATGAATAAGCAAGATTAGGACGTGTGTTTACCAGATATCGCAGGCTCCCAACAATTCTGCGGTAATTGGTGGCATCGACTGCTGCCGTAGTGCCGACTTTCCATAGCTGGAGCCGGGCATCCATTGGGGTCCTTGTAGGGTTACTGTTTGCAAGCCCAGTTGTGTCCAATAGCTTCTTCGCGTACGCACTCTAGCAGATGGTGATACGGGCAGTACTCTATTGCACTTCGATGCCGAGGTAGTAGCTGAGCACGTCGAGATCGCTCATCTTAAAGTTCTTTAACATCTCCCTCTTGAATCTTCTGAGGACTTCCATGTCGCCTCTAGTGATTATGAGGTCGTCGACGTACACTCCCACGATCAGTCGCTGCTCGTCATGGGCGTGCGTGTACATGCCATGCTCAGAGGCACAACGCTTGAACTTCAGCGACAGTAGGTTACTGTCAACTTCGCGTTCCAGGCTCGTGGTGCTTGCCGAAGGCCATAGAGTGCCTTGTGAAGGCGCAATACCTTGTCAAGGTTGTCGTTGTCCAGGAAGCCCGGTGGTTGTCAGACATAGATGGTCTCCTTCAACTCTCCATTTAGGAACGTGAATTTTACGTCCATGTGGTGGACCTCGTAGGAATGATGTGCTGCGATTGCCAGCAATAGGCGGACAGATTCTAGCCTTGTCACTGACGCGAATACCTCCTCGAAATCCACTCCTTGCTTCTGGACATAGCCCTTCACCACCAGAAGGGCCTTGTGTTTCACAACTTCTCCCTTTTCGTTACGCTTCAGTTTGAAGACCCATTTGAGCCTTATGGCTCGGTGTCCCGACAGCATGTCTTCCAGACTTCACGTCTGGTTCTCAGTGATGGATGTTATCTCCTCCTGCATTGCCTTCAACCAGCACGGGTTCCTTTCTGCTTCGGCGAAGGTGTTCGGTTCATTTGCACTAATGGCATGCAGTTCGACCACCTCTTGTTCGAGTTCGCGCGCTGCCAGTCCAGGTGGTTCACCTCCTCCCACTAGGTCTTCTATCCTCCAATACCTAGCCACCAAATCATCATCGTGATTGGCATCCAATGTTTAATCCGCAGTCTGTGGTGTTGCAAACTCCACTAGTTCAGGGGGTGGTGCTGCTGACGGCAGTGACTGTTCCAGATGCTGCGCTTCTCCTTCTTTCGGCTCGATGACGAGGTACTTCATTGTGAATTGATTTGGGTTTTAGTCTACCTCGGTCACGTCGTTCCACTGCCAGAAGGCTTTCGTCGAAGATGACGTCGCGAGACATGTGAGCTCGCCCCCTGTAGGATCGAGCTTGGCAACATGGGGACACGCTACCTTCATGTATGCGACGCAGCCGAACACTCGGAGATGATGTACCGCTGGCTTCTTGTTGTATCAGGTCTCATGTGGCGTCTTCTCGTCGAGGCTTCGCGTTGGTGATCGATTGAGGAGATAGACGGTCGTCATTACCGCCTCTCCCCAGAACCTCCTAGGCATCCCGACCGTCATCAGCAATGACCTTGTTGTCCCAAATGATGGTTTGATTTCAGCGTTCCACCACCCCGTTCTGCTGGGGGGAGTAGGGCGCCGTTAGTTGTCGCTGCATGTCAAACTCGTCGCAGTACTTATTGAAGCTCGCTGAGGTAAATTCTCCCGCCTCGGTCCGTGCGCAGCATTAGGCATCTTCTTACCGCATTCGGCCTCCCCATGTGGCGTCTTTCCGTCAAGGCTTCGCGTTGGCGATCGATTGAGGATATAGATGGTCGTCATTACCGCCTCTCTCCAGAACCTCCTGGCATCCCGGTCGTCATCAGCAATGACCTTGCTGTCCTGAACAATGGTCTGATTTTGGCGTTCCACCACCCTGGTGCAAAGGGTCCCTTAAAAAACTCCCAGTGTATAAAGGAAGGTTCGGGCCCCCTAGGCGTCGTAGGGGTCCCTCACTCGGGTATCAAGACAAGAAAGGATATAACGGTGCATTGAAAGATCCAACAGTCAAAAGGGAAACAGAAGGGGGGTTCTAAAAAGCAAGAATCGAATAAGATTTCAATATTTAAATCATAGTCTAATTTCTTGAATAATCCATCCCGGCCATCATCAATAATGACCTTGCTGTCCCGAACGATGGTCTGATTTTGGCGTTCCACCATCCCGTTCTATTGGGGGGAGTAGGGCGTTGTAGCTACTGTTGCATGTCGAGCTCGTCGTAATACTTACCGAAGCTCGTTGAAGTAAATTCTCCAGACAGACCTTGTTGTCCCGAACAATGGTCTAATTTTGGCGTTCCACCACCCCGTTCTACTGGGGGGAGTATGGCGCCATTAGTTGCCGCTGCATGCCGAGCTCATCGCAATACTTATAGAAGCTCGTTGAGGTAAATTCTCCCACCTCGGTCCGTGCGCAGCATTAGGCATCTTCTCACCGCATTTGGCCTCCGCTTGCACTTGAATACGCTGAATCGCCTCTACCGCCTCACTTTTCGCTTGCAGCAGGATCAACCAAATGAAGCGACTTTTGTCATCGACCAATAGGAGGAAGAGGGTCTTGCCACCTAGGGTCATCGGCTTAGTGGGATTGCAGATATCGCCGTGCACGAGCTCCAACGGCTCACCGGCACGGTAGGATGCCTGAGATGGAAAGGAGGTGTGCCTCTGCTTTTCCATGAGTCACCCGTTGCACAGCCTTGAGTTGACCCGATGAGACACCCGATGGAAATGAAGTAGCCGACCTCATTGAGTTGACTCAGGCTCACAAGGTTAGCCTTGAGCCTTGGGATGGAAATAGACGTTGGTCAACTTGCGGTGCTCGCCTCCCTTACCGACGAACAGGATGGTGTCGCGCCCAAGGTTAGCCTTGAGCCTCGGGATGGAAGTACACGCTGGTCAACTTGTGGTGCTCACTTCCCTTGCCAACGAACAGGATGGTGCCGCGCCCTTCGACAGAGCCATCGCTGAATTTCATTGTCTTGCGAATCCCCGAGTCAAGCTCAGAGAACACGGATCTTGCCCTGGTCATATGGTTTGTTGACATTGTGTCGAGGACCTCTTGCCGGTGCTCATGCTGCTCTCCCCTTGCCGATTACCTCCACATCTGTGGATTTGGAATCGAAATTGGGGACGTCGAATATGACCGATGCACTCACCATGAAAAGAGTGTTGCTCAAGTGGCCCTTCTTCCCGCCGTCATCGATCGACTCTTGAAGCGGCATTCTTCTTCCGCTGTTCAACATAGGTCATTCAGTTCACGTCAAGTAATGTCTCTGGAGAGAGACGCCAACATCTCTGGAGGCACAGACCGTAATATGGCGGCGAACGCTAAGCGATCCTCCCGGTACTCGATCGTTTCTCCTTCCTCTACGGCTCGACAATGTGGAGGTGTGAGCGAGCCTGCTCGAGATGGACCCCACGATGTGTGTATTTTTGCGTTTTGCATTTTCTTCTACTTGAGAACTTGAGACCTGTGTGTTGTTAGGTCGACGCTCTAACCACTTGAGCTATTCAACTTGGCTTTTGATAAAGTCAGCTCCTCTAAATGATATACCATCGGTGGATTAAACCAGACTCTAATACCATTTGGCAATCGAGATGAAATCGTCGACGGAGTAAAAACGGCCAAAGGAAAACTTATTGTAAGAAGAAAATAACGAAAAACAAAGGGAGAGAGAATATTTGCACTAAAGACCCGATGGGTTGTTATTTTCATTTTGTTGACATATTTAAATAACTATCATATCCTAAAATTAGCAGTAGTGGCACAAATCTTGCGCCCAAAGTTGCCAAAATGCCAGCAAAAAATAGGCTCTTCCATTATATGGGGAGGCATTAATTCAAATATCCAAAAATGAACGTGTGAATAACTTAAATAGGAAAACCATAACTTTTATCTAACAGATGAACGGACACTGCATTTTTTCCGATGAACAGGCATTGACGAGGAAGAGAATTCAAACGCAACATAGTAATGGACCTACCACACGTCCAAAGCGACCCCGAGCGTACTCACGGTAAGGCCCTTACAGTTACAGAACCTGTAAGACTTTGTTAAGAATAAGAAATAGAATTGGGATCGAAGGTATAATCTTGTTTATAACAGTTTAAATAGAATACAAACTATCAACTAATACCTAAAATGAGGGAAAATATATAACTAACTAAATCTTGTAAACAAGATAAAATATACTGTTAATCAAATCCTAAGATAAAATATTACTAACTCCAAAAAAAAATAATAATAAATAAAGAAAAAATATTAACGGATTACAAATATCTAAGATATACTCCATAACTAATTCTTAAAATATATTCTCTAAATATCATATCTTAATACTCCCCCTCAAGTTGGAGAGTGTATGTCAATCACACCGAACTTGTCCTTCAAAAAATCAAACTGATGTCTTCCTAAAGTTTTAGTGAAAACATCTGCCAATGGCAGTCGAAACATAACACGGTTTGATGATTCCAGCTTGTAACTTTTGTCGAACTATATGACAATCTATTTCAATGTGTTTCGTACATTCGTGAAAAACTGGATTAGCTGCTATATGTAATGTTGCTTGATTATCACAAGATAATAATACTGGTTTAGACAGTGGAACATTCAAGTCTTGAAGAATGTATCTTAACCAAGTTAACTCTAAACAAGTATTTGTCATAGCTCGATACTCGGCTTCTGCTGATGATCTGGACACATTAGTCTGGTTTTTTAGACTTCCAAGAAATAATTGAATTTCTGAGAAAAATGTAGAACCTAGAAATAGACCGTCTAGAAGTTCGACAACCACCCCAGTCAAAATCGCAATATGCTTGTAATCTTAAATTGTTTTTAGATGGTAGTAGAAGTCCTTGACCAAGAGTACCTTTGATGTATCTCAGAACTCGAAGAGCTGCTTCATAATGTGGTTTTCTTGGTTCATGCATAAATTGACTAAGCATATGGATTGAATAAACTATGTCAGGCATAGTAACGGTCAAATATATTAATCTGTCAATCAACCGAATGTATTTACTTGATCATTCAACTTCTCTTCTTTAGTTAAAGAAAGTTTTAGATTTTTCTCCATAAGAAATTTTTCTGGACGTGCTCCTGTAAGACTTGTGTCTTGAAGGATGTCTAGAGCATACTTCCTCTAAGACATAAAAATTTTATTTCTAGACCAAGAAAATTCAATATCTAGAAAATATTTCAAATTCCCTAAATCTTTGATAAGAAATTTCTTGAGCGTAGTCTTGAGATATTGAATTTCTTTGAGATCATTGCCTATCAACCAAATATCAACAACATAGATTAGAACTGCAGTGAAAGAAGTACCTTTACTCTAAGAGTAATCTACTTTGGACTGCGTGTAGCCTGCATTTTGTATAGTGGTTGAAAATATGGAGAACCAATTGTGAGAAACCTGTTTTAATCCATAAAGAGATTTATGGAGCCGACATACTGTATTCTCCCCCTATCGACGAAGACCTAGTGGTAAAGACATATAGACTTCCTTGTCTAGATTACCATGGGAAAGGTATTTTGAACATCCAACTGATGGGTGAACTATTTTCGAGCAGCAGCAACAGTGAGTAAGCAATGAAGTGTAGTAAGTTTCACTGTAGGAGAAAATGTCTCTGTGTAATCATACCTTCAACCTAAGTGTATCCCTTTGCTACCAGTCGAGCTTTATAATGTTCAACAGAACCATCAAAGTTGTATTTAATTTTGTACACCCAACGACAACCAATAGCTTTATGACCAGGTGGTAGAGGAACGAGAGACCAAGTATGATTACATTCAAAAGCTGTAATTTCATCATTCATAGCCTGCTGCCATAACGGGTTGCCAACTGCCTCGTCATAGGTTTTAGGTTATGTTTGAGATGTAATAAGAGCTAGAAAAGCACGTTGAGTAGGAGAAAAACGAGAGAATGAAAGGTAATGATAAAGGGGATACCTGGTGCCAGTGCTGGGACTTGAGCTAGAGGTTAAATGATTGGCTCTAGAAGACATCCCATAATCCTTATGCCAAGCTGGAGGCTGTTTAGTACGAGTAGAACGTCGGAGTGGGATTGATGTATCACATGGGATAGGATTAGAATTAGTGGGTGAATATGGAGAAGAAACAGAAGTTGGAGGAGACGACGAAGTAGTAGGTGAAGGAATAGAAGGTGAAGGAGGAATTGGAGGTGGATCATGAAGTGGTACAATAGGAGTCGAAGGAGCTAATGTCAAAGTTTGTGAAGCTCATGAAAAGGGAAAATCATCTTCACAAAATTTAACATCAAGACTGATAAAGAATTCGCGAGATTGCATGTCATACAACTTGTAACCTTTATGACCACAAGGATATCCTACGAAAACACAAGGAATTGCCCAAAGTTCAAATTTTTGCTTAGGATGTACTATAGTTGCATAACATTTACAACCAAAAACTTTAAGATGATGAAATGTAGGTGGTCGTTTGTAAAGTGCTTGAAAGGGTGTCTTGTTAGATAACAATGGTGATGACGTTCTATTTATAAGATAAACAGAAGTTAAAATGCACTCTCCCCAAAAATTAAGTGGAACTTGTGATTGAAAGAGAAGTGACCCAGCTACATTTAGGATATGACGATGCTTACGTTCTACGACTCCATTTTGTTGTGGAGTATAGACACAATTGCGCTGAAATTCAATGCCACAAGAAGTAAAAAATGGTTGCAAAGATAGGAACTCAGTCCCATTGTCTGATCGAACTATCTTGATAGTAGTATGAAATTGAGTTTGAACGAATTTAACAAAGATCATTAACAAATGATGTACTTCTGACTTATGTTGCATTAGAAAAACCCAAGTACATCGAGTAAAATCATCAACAATAGTGAGAAAAAAATGCAAACCAGAATGGGTAGAAATTTTATGTGGTCCCCAAACATCACAATGTATCAGATCAAAGGCAGAATGAGATGTTATTGAACTTCTTGGGAAAGATAACCTAGTTTGTTTTGCTAACGGGCAGATATTACAGTTATGAGAATAACTAGCATTATTAAGATGTAATTGATCAGCTAGAAATTTAAAACGAGAAAAAGAAGGATGACCTAGGCGTAAATGCCACAAACCAGATGACTGAGATACTTGATGAGATGAAGATTTGATTGGAGATGAAGAAATATGATAGAGACCTCCAAATTGTTTACCCGAGCCAATCATCTTCCCCGTAGCCAAGTCCTGCATAACACAAGAATCAGGATAGAAGGTGACATAACATTTCAAGTCATTGGTAAGTTTGCTATGGTCATTAGGTTTAAATTGAATGAAGGCACACATAAAACATTATTTAATTTAAGGTCAGGGTTAAGGGAAATATTGCCAGTATGTGACACACGTGTTGTCCCTCCATTAGGCAAATTTATTGTAGACATGATGGCAGCCTTTGGTTCAGTCATAATAGAAGATTTTGATACTATATAATTTGTAGCTCCACTATCGAGAATCCATGAATTAGAACTCACAGAGTTAATAGATAATGTAGATACTGGAAACAAATCTGCAACATTGATGTGATTGTCAGAATTACCAGAAGGGTGATGATTGATAGATAAGGCTTGTGCTATCTGTTGTAATTGCTCAGAAGAAAAATTTTGAATGGAATTAGGTGATTGTTCTTTTATATTCAACTGAAAAACATCGGTCGTATTTGCAGATGATCGATATCCACGATTGTTGCGTTTATTGACTTGTCTTGTTCTTCCAGGATTATTTTTCTGTCGACACCGATCCTCTGTATGTCCCCTTCTATCACAAAATTTACCGTGAAACTTAAGGACTCGATACTCATTAATTGTATGACCACTTTTATTGCAGTATTCACATGATTTGTCCTTGGCGAATTTTGAATATGTTGTTTTCTTCTGCACTGCTGATGCAATCGAGAAATTCTTAGTAGGTTCAGAAGTTACCTGACGCTGCATCTCTTCTTGTACAAGTAATGAATAGGCTTGCCTCACATTAGGTAATGGAGTCATCATCAATATATTAGATCTCACCGTTTTATAAGACTCATTGAGCCCCATGAGCAATTGCATCAACTTGTCTTTTTTGCGTTGATCAATATGTATTTGACGTTGATTACAGGTAAATGGTGTGCAGTATGCTTCCCGTTCATCCTAGAGTGCATTGAGCTTGGTGAAATATGTTGACAGTGCCATGGTTCCTTGTGACATCATAGCCATCGACTTTTGTATCTGAAAAATTGCTGGAGCATTCTTTTGTGAGAATTGATCGTCAAGATCAACCCACACTTGATGAGCTGTCTTGGCGTGAATAATGCCTTCAGCGATATCTGCTTCAATGGAATGAGTTAACCAAGATATTATCATACTGTTGCACTGATTCCAAAGTTCAAATTCGGTTGAATTTACATCTTCAGACGGTTCTTCAATTGTGTCATCAATGAAGCCAATTTAAAAATGAATATCTTGTTTGATTAAAGTGATGAATATAATAAGGATGTGTTAAATAAACCTCTTAAATTTTGTAAACCGTTTAAATAGGATAGAACCTATCAACCAATGCTTAAAAATAAGAGAAAATATATAACTAACTAAATCTTGTAAGTAAGACAAAATATACTGCTAATCAAATATTGAGATAAAATATAGTACTAACAACTCAAAAAAAAAAAATATTAACTGATTACAAATATTTTAGATAGACTCCATAACTGATTATTAAAATATATTTTCCAAATATCATATTTCCTTCCCAGCGGTGGGAGCTCAAAAACTTTGATAAACCTGGACAAATCTGTCCCTGTCGGCACGTGCGAGGTACCACCACAGTAAGGAAGGAAAGATCAGATTGATATGAAGTGAAGGAGGTCGGATCTGGGTTGAGGAACGACAGAGAACGACAGTAGAAAAACATCAGGAAGATGGGCTTTCGGGTTGGATCCGAATCCAGATCGAATATACTTGCACTAATCCACTTGTTGCAACTATAACGGGCCCAGCAACGTATCCAGCCCGCTAACCCATTCGTCCACAACATAACCACGGCCCACGCACACCTACAACAAATCCAATCCAGCAGCCCAACAAACCAACATCTCTGCACTCAGCCCAACCTCAAAGCTACGGTCCAATCGTCACGAGCGGCCCACACCAATTCAGCAGCCTTCGACCCACCTGCAGCAACCTCGACCCGGAGGCAGCAAACCGAACCCGCGCCTCGACCACTTCACGTCCTGAATGCGTGTACGCACCCCTTCGTTAAACGTGTCACTGCTGCAAATGTCGGATGCTTCGGCTCCAGCGACTTGGCTCGGCTCGGCTTCGCGAAGTTTTTTGGCTAAAAAGTGGCTTATTCGGCTCGGTTGGGCATTTTTGACATGTATCCCTATGTTTTTTACCCTTCTTGAGCTGATTTTAACCTCAATAATTCAGGTCAGTATAATGCCATGTTGGAATTTAAATTAGTTGAGAAATGTAAAATATTAACGAAAAGAGATGGACATCCTCACAGGGAACGACTCTCGACGATACTTGGAGCCAGATCTTGGGACGAAAGATAAGCATACTCAAATTGAGGGAAACACGTGCTAAAACCAATTAAGTAAGTGACCTTACCATCAGATAGGTTAGATGAATTGTTTGATGTATGACGACACATGCCTAGTGGTCCTTGCATGTATCATTATATGATGTATGATGTATGATGTATGATAACGTGATTGAGTTATATGATGATGCTATATGATATTATATGATGTTCTATGATGTTGTTACATAATGACGTTGTATGACGATGATGATGCATGATGACAAGACGATGTAAGATGTAAGATTATGATATTCCTTAATATGACATAATTCTATATTAAGATCAAACACATATTTTAAATGTCATGATGCATTATGACAATGATTTTCCTAAGACACAACCCTAATTAATGTTAATAATGATGAATGTATGAAGACCGATGCATGCATATTACTTTGGGTTGTGTCACAAAGATGTTTTAAAGATGAGAAACTATAGGCACCTCATGCATTCTGTTTGTACATATACATCAGACTCCTTCCCTTTTTATGACGATGAGTATGGACACGTCATTAAGATGATAATGATGATCATGCCTTGCATAACATTCAGGGGTATGCTGACCTCCGAACGTTGTTACGACCAACTAGTTCGACTATGATGGGTTCAAGAGAGTGTAAACTACTTGGAAATCTATGTTTGCACATGTGGGTCATGTGTAGGAAAATACTACACATCTAATTTTTGTTCGAACTAGAGGTCATTCCTATGATGGTTTTAACGATAGGTTCTTAGATCATGAGTTGCATTTGTTTCCATTCCCCCACCCCAATAGTGGTGTCACTTACTGAGTATTTCTTAAAAACTCAAATTGTGTGTTACTTCTATTTCAGGGAAAAGGCAAGACACCCATGTACGGCTGACAACAGCATAGCAATCAGAGACCATGCCACATGCATAGAATAATAGCATTTTATCTTCTTAGACTTAGGTTAGTGTACAATGTTTTACATTTAATGTTTTACTTTGCTTTATGTATTATTGTCTTTATCTTGTTTTAAATATGTTTTCAAATACGCAAGTCCATGAAAGTGTTTTAAGTTGAAGTTTATGTTTTAAAATGAAATTTTAAATCTTAAATTTCGCATAAAAGCATTGATTATGACGATGGTAGCGAGTTTAGGTTACTAGAAATCTAGGATCGTTACACCTATTTTGATACATAAATCATCTGGACTCATATATGACATTAATGCTTCTATACTTATATAAAGGGTTGTTTAAGATAGTTGAGAGGCATTAAGATGGAGTATCATTTTATATTACCTTGTGACATTTGGGAGGAACTTTGTTGTGTGAGATTTTGTAGTGTGAGAGTTTGAGATATACTACACTATGTAAGCACTTTAACTATTGAGATTGGTAGCGGTAGGTGGTTGTAGGAGAATTTCTTCTCTCCAAACCACGGGATAAATCTCTGTCTCTTTATTTAATTTCTATTTATGGGTGTGTGAGAGCCATCTATATTGCTTAGCTTTAATTACCACAGTATTAAGCTTTATTTAGTCTTATAAGGAGCCATAAAAGGAGTAAACAAATCTTCGAATATCCACATCTCCTAAATCCGACAACCATAACTCCTCACACTCTGTCATATAACATTAATCTGCTATTATTAACGCAGCTAAACCCGTCAGCTATTGGTGTCCCTTGATTAAAAACTAACGTTCTAGATCTCGTATCGGAAGCCGTACTCCCATTTCTCTCCAGCTTCAGAACGTAGTAAGCAAAGAATTGATAGCCACTCGGCACCCTATCTCGCTATCGGACCTCTACATCGACAGGTACACATAAATATCATCCTGAGCCACAACCTAACACCTCTTGTCTATCTTAGCTTCGTAATTCTGATAGATCAAGCAAGCAGTGCTCAGCTATGATGTATATGCCCCACATCTGCTACTCTTGTCATACACTACTTTCTGACTATCTCACTTCCTTAACCGCCTCAGAGCGATACGGACTATAACAGACAACACACATCAATACACATCGACGTATATCGATGTTGTTGGACAGGTATAACCGACTGATATATGCATGGCGAAATCTCGCAGAAAATCCCCATGTGCCACACGTTCTCTCTGTTTTATAAAGACGCCACGGTTAATAGCATTGACCGGACGACCTCATACTTCCGGCATTTCATTCATCGCCTTTTTTGGCTTCTTTCCTGCTGCTTAGCTACCGTCCATGGCCTCGGAACTTGGATTCCGGCCATCGGATCTTTCTTTCTTTTCCCGGAAGTTTGTTTCTCCGATCAATCACCGGGAAAACGTCAGATTGCGCTTCACTCCTCTAAGGAAAATGAACCCGGAGCAGCCCATGAGGTGGGGTTCCGGTTGCTGCCTTGTTGTTGCAGCCAAGAGGCCGCCGATTGACGGCGTTCCGGCAGAGCTCAACAAAATCGCTTCCCTGAAACTGGACTCTGCTCCGGCCCGCCGGCGGGTCCGATCGGCTTTCATAGAGATTCAACAGCAGCTCGATCACTGCTTGTTCAAGGTTTGGTTTGTGCATTTTTCAACATTTTGATCTCTGGGATTCCCTGTTTTGATCGTTTGGCTTTTTTTTTTTCCTTCTTTCTTCTGATTTTGTGTTTTGGATGGGTGATTTGATCTGTTAGATGGCTCCTGCTGGGATCAGCACTGAGGAGGTTAGAAATTCTGTTTTAACTTCATATTTACACTAGAATTTACGTTTATTTATGCCAATACCTACAAATTTGAGAAATTAGTTCTGAAATTAAGATCAAAGAAAATGGTATGTGGAATTGATGATTTGGAATTTGAATGCGTGCGTAGTGGTATGAATGTAATTCAAGGGGTCTGAATATTTTCTGCAAAAGATGGTTTCCCGAGCCTGATGTTCATATCAAAGGCGCTGTGTGTTTCTGCCATGGCTATGGTGGCACCTGCACTTTCTTCTTTGATGGTTCGTAGTGGTTTCAATTTTCTCGTCTCTGTGTTTGCCTCCATGTCCGAGCAACTTGACATCTGGTGGTTCTAAATTTTCAGGAACTGCTAGGCACATTGCTGCATCTGGGTATGCCGTTTATGCTATGGACTATCCTGGTTTCGGTCTATCAGAAGGATTGCATGGTTATATTCCCAGCTTTGATCAACTAGTTGATGATGTTATAGAACAGTACAAGAAGTTTAAAGGTTTGCTGCCTTTGTACTCACTTTATGTGTGGATCATCTTGCTTACAATCATTTCTGAATCAACTTGTATTTCGACTTGTAGGGAGACCAGAATTGAAAGGATTGCCTCATTTCATATTAGGACAGTCCATGGGAGGAGCTATTACCTTGAAAATTCACTTGAAGGAACCAAATCTCTGGGATGGACTGGTTCTTGTGGCTCCCATGTGTAAAGTAAGTTCAAATATTTCCACGATGGACAGAGTGTTCGATCTTAATTTAACACATACAACTTTTGTGAATCGTGTGTTTGGAATCACGACTCTCCACAATGATATGATATTGTCCATTTTGAGCATAAGCTTTGGTGGCTTTGCTTTGGGCTTCCCCAAAACGCCTCATACCAATGGAGATGTATTCCTTATTTATTAATCCATGATTATTCCCTAAATTAGGGAATGCGGGACTCCCTCCCAACAATCCTCCCCTCAAACAAAGTACACTCTGGAGCCCTCGAACAGCCTCCCTTTAATCGAGACTCGACTCCTTCTCTGGAGTTCTCGAGCAAAGTACACCCTTTGTTCGATACTTGAGTCACTTTTTACTACATCTTCGAGGCTCACAACTTCTTTGTTCGATATTTGAGGATTCTATTGGCATGGCTAAGTTAAGAGCATGACTCTGATACCACTGTCGACTCTTAAGATTGCAGATGATGTGAAGCCGCCAGAACCTGTGCTTAAGGTCTTAAGTCTAATGTCTAATGTCATGCCAAAAGCCAAGCTTGTACCAAATGTCGATTTCAACGAACTGGCTCTCAGAGAAACGAAGAAAAGGAAACTGGTTCATATTCCTTTTCATTCTATACATTAATTTAATTCATATTCCTTGAACTTAATGATTATCTAATTGTTACAAAAAATTGTGATGTTCCTTTTTCAGGCTGTCTACAATGTTATATCATATGAAGATCGGATGCGTGTAAAAACTGCCATGGAACTTTTAAAGGCGACGGATGATATTGAGAAACAACTGGAGAAAGTGAGTGCCTGTATTCTCTTATACTGATGTTGTTATTTGATTTAGCATCCACTGATTTTAGAGTATCTGTAGGTTTCATCGCCATTACTGATTCTTCATGGAGCTGCAGACAAGGTGACGGATCCTAAAATTAGTCAATTTCTATACGAGAAGGCGTCGAGCAAGGACAAGACTCTGAAACTCTATGAAGACGGTTTTCATTGTATTCTTGAAGGGGAACCCGATGAAAGAATTTTCACTGTTCTAAATGATATCATCCATTGGCTAGATTCCCGATGCCCCTCGACGTAGTTCTTAGTTAATTGCACAGTCATATTCTTCCATTGTTTCTGTTATGATAAGTTAAGTTAGATGTAACATACTCTCATCTTATCTCAAACGTTCTAGTTTAGCATTTGAACTTTAAATTAGAATTCAATACGGTTACAGTGAGATCCCACCTTGAGAACCAAGCTTTTTTTATAAGGGTGAAGAAACCTCTCCCTAGTAGACCCATATTAAAAACTTTGAGAGGAAGCCGGGAAGAGAAAGTCAAAAGAAGATAATATATGCAATGGATTTGGGCTGTTATAATATATCAAATATGGGGTGGGATTAATTTTACCATGTCAATAGAATCCTTAAATATCGAACAAAGAATTGTGAGCCTCGAAGTTGTAGTCAAAAGTGACACAAGTGTCGAATAAACGGTGTACTTTGTTTGAGGACTCTAGAGGAGGAGTCGAGTGAAGGGGCGGCTGTTTGAGGACTACATAGACCTCAGGGGAGGCTCTATGATGTACTTTGTTTGAGGAGAGGATTGTAGACCTCAGGGGAGGCTCTATGATGTACTTTGTTTGAGGAGAGGAATGATCGTTTATGGGAAGATTGTTGAGAATGGTTGATTTACGAAATGATCATGGGTTTATGGGAGAATTGTTGAGGATTATTGGGAAGGAGTCCCGCATTGGCTAATTTAGAGAAAAGGGTTTATGGGAGAATTGTTGAGGATTATTGGGAAGGAGTCCCACATTAGCTAATTTAGGGAAATCTCCATGGGTACGAGGCCTTGCGGGAAAGCCCAAATCAAAACCACGAGAGCTTATACTTAAAGTGGACAATATCATGCTATTGTGGAGATCGTTTACTAACTATTGTTGAACACAACTCTTTGTGGGAAACACTCGCACTCTTTATTAAGACCAATCGAGAAGAAAGATTTAAGACCAATCGAGAAGAAAGATTTAAGACCAATCGAGAAGAAAGATATCTACATTAGTATGAGGCCTTTTGGGGAAGCCCAAAGTAAAGCGAAGCCATGAGAGCCATGGGAGCTTATGCTCAAAGTGGACAATATCATACCAATGTTGAGATTCACACTCTTTATTAACACACCCCGTAGAAACATTAAGACCAATAAAAAAGAGATTACAAGACACTTTGTGGAAACACTCTCACTCTTTATACAAGACACTTTGTATAATACTATTGCACTATGTGCTTTACACTTTATATTTCTTATTGCACTCTGTGCTTTACACTTTGTGCTTTGTATTTCTTATTGTACTATGTGCTTTATACTTCTTGGGATTACTGCACTATGTGTTTTGTATTTGACTATTGCACTCTATACTTTGTATTTGACTATTGCACTCTGTGTTTTGTATTTCTTACTGCATTAGCTTTGTAATTCTTGAGACTATTGCATTCTATGCTTTGTATTTCTTACTGCACTCTGTGCTTTGTATTCCTTAGGCACTCTGTGCTTTACACTTTGTGTACTTTGTAGAATACTATTGCACTTCTTAGGCACTCTGTGATTTACACTTTGTATACTTTGTAAAATACTATTGCATCTGTGCTTTGTATTTCTTAAAGCACAGAATGCTTTGTATTTCTTGGACACTTTGTGCTTTACCCTTTGTATTTCTTACTACACTCTGCTTTACACTTTGTATTGAATACTATTGCACTCTGTGCTTTGTATTTCTTACTGCACTCTATGCTTTACACTTTATTGAATACTATTGCACTCCTGTACTTTGTATTTCTTACTGCGCTTTGTGCTTTACACTTTGCAGAATACTATTGCACTCTTGTGCTTTACATTTCTTACTGCACTCTGTGCTTTACACTTTGTAGAATACTATTGCACTATTGTGTTTTGTATTTCTTACTGCACTTTGTGCTTTGTATTTTTTGGGCACTCTGTGCTTTATGCTTTGTATTTCTTACTACACCCTGTGCTTTACACTGCGTAGAATACTATTGTACTCTTGTGCTTTGTATTTCTTACTACACTTTGTAGAATACTATTGCACTTTTGTGGTTTGTATTTCTTACTGCACTTTAAGCTTTGTATTTGTTGGGACTACTTCTTGGGACTGCTGCACTCCGTGCTTTTTATTTCTTACTGCACTTTGTGCTTTGTATTTCTTGGGCACTTTGTGCTTTACACTTTGTCTTTCTTACTGCATTTTGTGCTTTGTATTTCTTGGGCACTCAGTATTTTACACTTTGTATTTTTTTACTACACTCTATGCTTTACACTTTTGTATAATACTATTGCACTTTGTATTTCTTATTGTACTTGTAGTCTGTGCTTTTGGATGGCCAGACAATTTATTTCTCAAATTTCTCCATTTTTTCTAAACTATAATCTTTTTCCTAAAATAATTAAGTATATTTATTACTAAAATTCCTGACTTATTTTAGTGAGATATCTCAATATTCTTAAGATACCCAAGTCATTTTCCTAAAATATATAATGGGCTCAAATAATTATTGGGCTCAACTCTATTGGGCCAACGATGATATTTTAACACAAACCACATATCTCAATAAGCATATGCCTTGTCACTTGCGTCGTTGTCATCATCTTAAAAAAATGACAAAAGATTGAGTATTAAAAATACTTTGTAAGTTGCCCCTCGAATGGCTCACAGTGTCACAATGATACTCTTGTGGCAGTAGCACAATGATTGTGTGGGACTTATTCTAACCCAATGAATAAGTCAGTCATAAGAAGTTTGGACTTAACGGATAACGTTGGGGTATGTTCGAGTCTCGGGTCACATTTGAGAGAAATGTTTTAGAAATGGGAGCGAGGAAATGCACTAGAAACAATTTTAAAGCAAACAATGTTATAAGCTAAAAGCGAGTAGGCAACAACAACAACTTTGATAGCATATAACCCGGGTAGGAAAAATTGACTACTAGTCGCATCCCACTGGGGCTCGAAAGCGGTAGCTAACTGTGCGCTGACAAACTACCCGCACGTTAACTTCTACGTATGGTCGTGCATGGGGGACACTCCTAGCGCGCGTGAAGGCGCGTGGGAGCTCTATTTTTTTTTTTTTTTTTTTTTCTTTCCCATTTGATGTCTTTCCATTAGTTTTTCATTCAGATTTTGATACTAACCCTGCTTTCACTTGAGTTAGGACCAACTAGAGAAATTTAAAAATTTTTGGAGCTTGTAAGACGCGAAACAAGTAGCTCGGAAAGACACATATTAACCAAGTACGTAACCACATAGATTCTAGAAAGTAATACTTATAGGGATTGTCTAGATTTGCATCCATGCTAGTAAAACCAAACCCTATGTAAATAGATTTGGTATGACCCAAACCTAAGACGATTGGATAAACTAGTGAATAAACATACTTGTTAACGACATGACTGATTTAATCATCACTTGATATAATGGACTGCATCTTTACTACTTGTACGTAATCATGCTGAACGGAGGATGAGAATTTATGTACATACACTCTAGGAGTTTGATGAATGATATCACCCCACTGAGCATGTGCGATTGTACATTGACTCTAGATGATTGAATGTGTGATTCTCCCTATAAAGAATAACTAGTAGAATCGATAATAAAACTAAGGTTAGAATGTCAATTTGGCTAGACTATGACCTAAAATGGGACGCCTCCAATAGGCCCAGCACATTAGAATCATGAGAGACGATTAGGGGGTGTGGTCCCTAGCGCTTCCAACCATTCTAGACTCAGGGAGTTAGAGTTTGAGAAACCTAGAGATGGGAATCCTTATCAAGACTGTCAAAAAACCATAGAGACTTAGAAGACCTTTACGACAACATTGAAAATCAAAGGTAGCCTCCTAGGCCGATAGCAGCCGGTACAGTGTTTGTGGATCTTTCACTTTCTTTTCCACTCCATTATAGTACGTTGAGCTAGGCGTGAGGTCGATTAGGGATATGTGACTTGATAGATTGTTGGGGATATGTGACTTGATAGATTGTTGGACTATCTTGCACGATGGATCCGTGTTATGAAATGGTATTTAACATGCAGGCAGTTAGTATTACCCTACACAGTATATCATCCTATGAGAGGGCATTGATCATGTAGGTAATTAGTGAAAATTAGTGAAGCTGACATGCAGAGGGTGGCACTCCTGACCTTGGGTGATTACATGGCATGTGGAATGGGCTCCCCAACTAGATCCCATGGCATGTGGAGGGTGGCACTCACCATACTGTCTCCACCTGTGGAGATCTCTTTGAGGTAGCGCCTCATCTTCAAATATTTGTTGCTGCTGCATAGGCTAAGCTAAATACTTATGACTATGCACGATAGAGTAATACACTTATAACCTAGAGTAGCATATCATACATTCATAAAAGCTCATTGGAGAGATAACATCTTTTAATCGCCTGAAGCACAGATCACAATAACCGTAACGACTCAAAATTTTCTGCTTAATTTAAGGTCGCTACTGTATACATACTATAAACATTGAATGCGGAAGACTTCATTTAAATTCCATAAAACATAACCTTTAACTTAAAACACAGCCATGGACTTACGTGGTTCGAAAACATCTTTAAGACGACACAACAAAATATCTGAAATAAAATAAATAATCGTTTAAGTTTAAAACATCCTATTCTAGCCTAAGTCTAAGAAAATAAATACCACTACTCTATGCATGCGCCATGGTCTCGAGTTGCAATGCCGTCATCAACCGTATAGGAGTGCCTTGCCTTAACCTAAAAAAGTAAAGTAGCACGAGGCTTGAGTATTTCTAGAATACTCAGTAAGTGACCCCCTATCGGGGTTATGCAACAATCACATGCAATGAAATGATGGGACCTATCTTTCGTTTCGTTTTGTTTCATTTTTCCTACGGTGTAATCCTAACAGGTAATCGTGGATGTGTACCATATACTCTACACGCAGCCCATACGTGTGAGTATGGGCTCACCAGCTAGTTCGCACACCGCTGGGCCACTGTCCCTAGCCGGTGGGCATTTTTTGGAGCCCTTATACCGGGACCCGTTAAAACTAGAACCGTCACGGTAGTGCTATGCAAAGCATAACGATCGTTGTCCTGCCATTGGATGTACGCGTCCGTACCCTCGTGATGGGATAGGGGTATCCCCCAAATGCATGAGCACACAATATGCATGAGGTCCCACTAGTCCTACCGTTATCATTAATGAACATAATCCACTGTCACGTTTTCATGCTTACATGTCATTCTCATTCTCATTCTCATTTCTTTACATATCATACATATCCCTAACGGAGTTATGTTTCATGCAATTTACCGTATTTCATGTCATACAATTCATGCAGTTACATTCAAATATTCATACAAACAAGCCATAATCGTTCAAGGACCACACATCGTTACATGCATTACACATCACATCAGACTAAAAGCATACATTCATGTTCACATAACTACGTACTTAAGCACAATAATCTAGCATACAATGCATCATATCATAAACAAGTCATAACGTAAACACTTCATAGTCATATTGTTCTCTAACTTACCATAGCCTTAACGTTCTTATACCTATCACAGTCGTATCATTACGTAACGTACCTTAGTCATATCGTCACAAGAACGTACCCTAACGCTATCGTTCTATCAATCTAACACAAACCTATCCCTTTCTACCCATAACCTAACCGTATTCTTTCATTAATCTCTCCTATCCATAGCACTCTGGTATGTAACCTAACCTTAACGTTTCATGAACGTATCTTACTTCTATCGTTACATTTCGTTTTGTGCATCCTTCTCGTATCCTATCTCAAACATATCCTTGAGCACATCGTACCATAATTATTATCATACAAACCACATATAATAACATAGCATAACATATAGGAAGCATATCGATCCATAGACAATTTACACATATCAACATATATGACACGTGCAGAACCAAGGGCACGTGTCAACATCAAATATAACCATGCCGATAGTAAGGTCACTTACGTGGCTAGCTTAAGTTGTTGTCACGAATATATCCTTAATGAAAGTTTGATTCCGTCCTTTGAAATCCAAGTCAACCTACGTGAGCCCATGACATCAGTTTTAAATTTGAACTCTATAAAATTATTTCTCTCATTTATACCTGGTTAAAATTCTGATATTTACACAAAATTTGAGGGAGTTCCATGCCCTCTCATATTTCCTGTTATATTTTTAAACTGTGTTCAACAAATCTTTCCTCAATCTTTCCTCTTCTTCTGTGATTATTTTTAAGAAGGTAATATTCAATTTTGTTAATCTATTCCTACTTCCAAATCTTCCATTTTTATTTTTATTATTATTTTTCTTTTCAGTTAACCGTGTTCTGGATTTCTATCTCTATTTCATTTTTTCTTATTTCTTTTGTCTTCCTTGTGATTTAGTTAACAATTATATTCTTAGCTTTTAATTTACCCTATTCACTTGTTTAGAGTCTTTTCCTATAATTCATATAAAATTACAACCTAAATCATTGCAGCAATTCAGTAGATCTAAATCATTGCAACAATTTAGTAGATCTAAAATATAATTAGTTGTGATTTCCTAAACTCATACACAATTCTTTTCATTTAATCTCTAATTCAAAACTAAATAAGGGTAATCAAATTAATATTATTTAATTAAAATAAAAGGAAGATTTAACATAGGACTACTGACCTCTTCAAATGACATATCTCCTCTAGCACTAAATCTGCTTAAACCTTTTGTTTTTTTTTTTCTATTTGTTTTTGTAGAAAGGAAGAAATTCTGGGTAAATCTGCAGTTGTGTTTACAGAAAACTAATTTCCTCATTTGTTGCCAAATTTATTTTTAGGAAAGGAGTGGTGAGAGATGGAAGGAAGGAGGAGGGATCGATTATCAAATGTTTTTCTTCTTTTAATTTTTATTTATTTATTTATTATTTTATTATTATGATGATTATTATTATTATTACTATTTTTTTCGTTGTTATAATAACCCTCCTTCATTCTAAAAAAATGGAGAGCATATAAAACAACTTAGGTCTCAAAATTTTGACCTAGGGGCATTTTGGTAATTATACACATCATACATAGCTTACTCGACTCAATTTTCCTAATTGAGTTCTATCCTGCATATTCCCTTTGTAGCTCTTCAAAGAAACATAAAAAATTAGCATGCATATCATAAACTTATTTAAGAGAAATTTCACTAATTTCTCTTAAGTTTAGGGACCTAAACATGCATATTCTAATAACTTAAGGAAAAATATGCTCGAAAGCTAGCACGTCCTAGCAATTCCAATAAGTATTACTTGAGAAAAGTTCGAACGACTGCATACTTGGATGGTGCATACCTTCTCGAGCTAGCTTTTCCGCATATAGGAGCTCCAAAATTTCTCTATTAAGTTCTAATTAAAATAATAAAAAAAAGAGTTAGTATCAAAATTGAAACGAAACACAATCAAATGGGTAAAAAAAGAGAACTCAGGCAGTCTCGAACATCTCAAGTGCGGCTGGAGGCATCTCACCCGTGCATGTAGGTGCACCTAAAGGAAGAGTAGGCACACTCTCGACCTACCACGTGTTGTTCCTTAATTGGTCCTTACGTTTCTCTTGTTGCAAGTTCAAACATTGGGTTTATTTGAATTTTTTTTTTTTTTTTTTTTTTTTTTTTTTTTTTTTTTTGTGAATTACTAGATCACAACACGTGGTGACATGGATAGGAACGTCGGAGTCAAGTCAGGTCAAATCACTAATGGAATAGGTAGATGGGTTCTTGGATCAGATTGCTCCTTCAAACTGCACGTGCCAACTAGATGTCAACATGCATCACTCGCTTGGCCAGCCGTGCAGCTCCATCAATCACCCGATACGTGTCCCACTCACTTTACGACATATGTCATTGTAGCTACTTGGTGCACGGATTGCGTCTCCCTTGAGCGATTCATTTCTTAGAGTTCACTGAAACTCGGTTTTTCAATCTATTTCAACTTCGGCCTCCTTCATGAAACTTGTGCAAAATCCCCTCAAGAGCAATGTAATAAAAATTCATAACCTAATTCCGAACAAATCTCTTGATCTAGAGGAAAATCGAGACTAAAAAATTGAAAATTTTACCTCTCAATCTTCCTCGTTTCTGGATGATTCAAACACAAGTTTATTTTTCTCAATCCAATGAACAAAGTATGCCCCTCCTCTTAACCGAGGCTCGACTCCTTTGTTCGACATTTGAGGATTCTATTGACATGATTAAGTTTAGGGTATGGCTCTAATATTATGTTAAGGATTACGACTATCCACAATAGTATGATATTGTCCACTTTGAGTATAAGCTCTCATAGTTTTGCTTTGGGCTTCCCAAAAGGCCTCATACCAATGGAGATAGTATTCGTTGAGTATAAACTCATGATCATTCCCTAAATTAGCCGATGTGGGACTTTCATCCAACATAATGAACGACTCTAGTCTTTCGTTTAAAATAATGCCACCATTACATGTATTTTATGACTACTATGGGTGAAAATCATTTAAAATAATTCACTTTAACCATTACCTCGATTTAAATGTTCACGAATTCAATTCAAACCTAACAAAAATATCATAAAATAACCTACTTGAAAAAAGAATTAACATCTCTCATCGAAATTTTAAAATAGATGCTATTGACATGTCTTACCACAAGGACCATGACTTAATTGCAAAAAAATAACCATCGTGACTTCATTTCCATGATCACTTTAGCAAATGCAGTTATCGAGAAATAGGAGCCTTACCTTCACCTCGAAAAAAAATTTAACATAATTTGAATATTTAAAAATACTTAGTAATTAATCTTACTTTTGGGATCGGAAAATGTAATCTTGACTCATGGTGGGACCTATCTTTTCGTGATTATTCCTTGGGTTCTATATCTTTTCTTGGTAGGATTGACATTAGAGCTCTAGGTTATAGATTTTGTAGACTAGCCTACAATGTAGGCTTGACATGTTCCATGATCCCACCGTCGATGCCCCATCTCTGTCAGGTATGTCTTGCATAAGATAAAAAAAAATGAAATGTTGTTGATTGAGTATGTTGTTACTACTTGATCATTATAAAATATAACTCATAATTGAGTTTTTACACCATTCACTGTATTATAGTTGATTGCATTATTGTTGGCTTAATTCTATATTTATTATAGCGTAAAATATGGTATGTTTTACCTTGCATGGAATGTGAATGTAAATTGATGTATTTATGATGTTTAGATTTAGTGAGTTTGGGTAGATTTAGTGATGTTTATATTTATTATAGCGTAAAATATGGTATGTTTTACCTTGCATGGGTAGCTATAGTTTTAGTAAGCTACTAAATGTTGGTGTATGCGTGAAAATGATTTTGCTAACGAAAGTCATATGTTTCAATTAGACGTCTCGAACATAGATAAATTATTTAGTGCTATGACCATAGAGATGGAAAGGAATGTACCAACATATACTAATGTGTAAGTAATTTCAAATGAAATGAAAATGACCCAGGAAGCTTGATAAATGGCAATACCTTATAGTATGCTATAGATATTAAAGGTAGTAGTGTCGAAAGAAAATTTTATGACTATGAAGTATGTAAACATGAAATTAAAGTATCGGTATGGAAAAAAAAGTGATTTGGGCTAAAAAAGAGTTGAGTTAAGACCATAAAAGTTAAAAATGTTGTATGTTTGAATTGATTGGTGAATGACATAAATGCTTTGGAAGCTGAGCTTTGGAAGTAATGAGAGGTAGAAAACTTCCCTGCCTTAATATAAATTGAAAATTTTTAAAATTAAACTGCAGGTATGAAAGATAGGAGGTGATTTAAAAGTATCGAGCCACAGTTTGGATGATACATTACAATCATGTTCAAAATTTTAGAGGTATATAGAGAGAGACTACAATATGAGATTGTCAAGATACCTTAAATTTAAGATACCATACTATGATTTAAGATAGACTTGGGTTGAGGATACACGAGGATTACAGAGGTGGTACAGTGTCTCTAAATTAGCTAGAAGTTTTGTGGTAATCTTCATTATGGTACACCAATGCATTGCAGAAAGCTCAACATAAACAAATTGTTGTAGAAAATTATTGATGATTTTTTCTTACCAATGTCAACCTAGTTAAAAGGTATTACAATTATAAGTTGGATTTTTAAGTATCCCAAGTTGTATGACATCTAAGGATATCCAAGATGCAATACAATTTTTTTTTTGAAGGAGTTGAAAAAAAAAATGAGGATCTTGGAGTTAAGATTGAGGAAGTTAGTCAAACTTCTTGTTCACATGAACATTTATTTTAATGAAGCGCCTTAGCCACAAACCTACCAAATGAGTTCAGTTGCTCCTGTGATTTTAGGGGAGAATCAATATGACATGATGGTTATTTATGAAATTTCGGTGTCCATTAGAATACGATATTGGGCTAAACCAAGAGTAGGTGTAAAATGACTAAAATGCCCCTACAATTATGTACACTAGCTTATGACCAAAGTGACCTCTAAATTACATGAAATTTGATGAGGAGCCTTATGTCATGGTGTAAATGGATTGCACAAAGTTACAAGGACATTGGAATATGTCGAAGAATTAAACCAAGATTTGGGGTGGTATATGACCAAAAGACCCTTATGAAAATTTCATGACGTTTTCAAGATCCTAGAAGACTCAAAATACTATAGAAAATTATATGAGACTCATTTATGATATTAAGGGTAAGTATGAAAGATTTTAGGGAATTAAAAAATTTCTGAAGTATGAATCAAGATTTAAAATACGTAACTATCCCTCAAGACATTTTATTAAAAATCAAAGTGTTTATAAATACCAAGGCTCGCCAAAGTTTCATGCATGCAAATAAATGTTTATGGCTCATAGGGACCAGGATATAATTGTTAAGAATTTTTCCTTAGAATAAGGACGTGAGTTATTCCAAGATTAAAACGATGCAATAGCCCAAAAAAAAAGAAAAAAAAATTATAAAGAAAGGTGATACGATAAGGAATCAACTACAAGGGGAATAAGATTCGGATTACCTTGTAGATCGAATATCTCAAGCCAAGAACACTTTGTTTGAGATTCGAATCACTCCAGAAGCAAGATCGATCATGTCTAGCTTCAATGATTATTGTTGATCAAATATCTCAAACACTTGTTTGAGATTCGAATCACTCCACAAGCAAGATTGATCATGTCGAGCTTGAATGATTCTACATGCAATCTAAACTACATAGAATTGCAAACAAACTCAGCCATTGGCTAAGAAAAAAAAGCACAAATGCTTCTTTTAATATATTTTCCAAGTCTGCCTTACAAATACAACATACATGGCTTTATATAGCCTCAAAATGAAAGCATTCCAAAAGTTGTAACATTCATACTTAATGACCATAATTAGCCATTATGTAAATGTAACCTATAAAGTAAATAAAATGTCTTAAAATACAATAACTCTAAATTACTCTAAATTGTAACCCACCCAAAATTTATAACCATCAAACTTCATTCCTCTTCAATGTGACATGAATTGCAACATCTTTTGATAATTTTGACAACATTTTCTTCACATCTTCATTGAAGTATATTGTATGAATGATGTCTCTTGGTTCATATCATAAGTATAGGATTACGTTAAAAATAAATAAATAAATAAAAATGATTATGGGAAAAAAGAAAAACCTTATCCACTTCTCTCCACTCACCTCTCATCCCAATCCTATTATCTCTTGATTAACAAGAATATCATCCAACTTAAATAAACAGAAAAACAAAAAAAAAATGTTAGATTTGAGAAAAAAAATGGTTTTTACTTGTCCATGGAGATTTACTTGGACAGAGAGTTTCTTACAATAAATTCTATTTCATAATTCCTTTTAAGTTTATAGTTACAATCAGATTTCTTTTCTTTTATCTAATCTTTTACAAGAAATCACATAATCAAATCTCATTTTCCTTTATCTATCTCATTTTTCTTCATCCTTTTAAGTTTATCATTTTAAGTGAGGAAATCTTAGAATCAAACAAGCTTTTAGTTAGCAATTCTATAAATCACTTCATCAGTGGTCAAACAATCAATTAAAAATTGGCCAACAATAGATAAAAAAAAAAAAAAAAAAAATTAAACTACTAAACAAATTAAAATAAAATAATATAAAATAAAAGAAGAAGAAAAAAAAAAGAATTAAAATAAAATAATATAAAATAAGAGAAGGAAATACAACCTATTAAAAAGTAATAAAATAAGGAAACACAAATTGAAAGAGAGAAAATGGAAATTTTGGAAGTAAGAATCAATTAACACAATTTACCAATAATATCTTATATAAAAATAAATAGATAAAGGGAGAGTTATATAGAGAATGCAAATCTATTTATATAGAATGAAAATAAATATAGGAAGAGGGAAGATTGAGAAAAGATTTGGTGAACAATATTAAAGACAAAATTAAAAGATAAAATAGACTCCATTAAATTTTGTCAAGTAACAATATCTTCCTTATCATGGTAACAATAGAAAATAAGATATTTAGTGAAAAATAGAATTTTATATATATAAAAACATTCCAAGAATCTACTCATAAAGTCTCTAACGCTCACATCAAGTCTAACACATAGACTATTCTAAAATTTAGAGAATTGAAATTGAAATTGATATAACGATGATTCATATTGGTTGACTTGGATAAAAAGGACAAAATCGAACTTTCTTAAGGATAAATTGGTAACACCAACCTAAGCTAATCAGATAAGCGGCCTTACTATCGGCATAGTTATATTTGATGTTGACACGTGGCCTGTGGTTCTGCACGTGTCATATATATTGATATGTTTGAATTGTTTATGGATCGATATGCTTATGATATGATGTGTATATGTTATAATATGTGAATTGTATGATAATACTTATGGTACGATGTGTTCAATGTTACGTTTGAGATAGGATACGACAAGGATGCACTAAACGTAAAGTAATCATAGAAGTAAGATACGTTCATGAAACATTAAGGTTAGCTTACATATCGAAGTGCTATGAATATGAGAGATCGATAAAACGATATGGTCATGATAGATTGATAAAAGAATAGGTTAGGTTATGGGTAGAAAGGTAAAAGATTATGATAGATTGATAGAACGATAGTGTTAGGATATGTTCCTATGACTGTATGACTAAGGTACGTTCATGTAACGATATGACTGTGATATGTGTAAGAACACTACGACTATAATAAGTTAGGGAACGATATGACCACGAAATGTTTATGATATAATAGGATTATGATACGACATGTGAATGACGGATATATATGCTGTGATATGATATGAAAATGATACGAGAAATGTTATGGTATATGTGATAAATTGACATGTTTATGATATGATATATTGTGATGCGATATGTTATGGTATGATATGTATATGATGAAATGTTATGTTAAAAGCATGTAATGTTTTGTTATGTCTCCTAAATTGTATCTATATAGCATGATATGAATGACATGATATCACGATAAATGACATGAAATCTAACCTCAATAGAATTATGTATCATATGAGAACTGAAAAATGAGAAATGATATGACATGAATGAAAGATGATATGTGAAATAATATGAAAAACGATCTGATATGTATGGAACGCTAGCGGAATTGTATTAAATGATAATGAAAATGAAAAAATATTGGGATCTCATGTATGTGTGCTTATGCATTGGGGAATACCCCTATTCCATCACGAAGGTACAGACGCGTATACCACTAGGCACGTGAAGTATCATTATGTTTATATAATGTTTCGTGGCAGTTACTAATTCTAATAGGTGTCCGGCATAAGGAGCTACGAGAGCAAGCTCACCCGACAAGAAAAGGAGCCCATCAGTGCGCGAACTGTTTGGTGAGCCACGTGCTACTTCTATTTCAAGTTAAGACAAGCATTCCGTACGGCTGACGACGACATTACAACTCCAAACCACAACACATGCATAGGGTAGTCATATTATTTTCTTAGACTTAGGTTAGAATATGATGTTTTTAATTTAAACATTTATTTATTTTATTTAGTCTTTTGTTACGTCGTTTCTAAAAGTGTTTTCAAAACACGTAATTCAATGACTGTGTTTTAAGATAAATGTGACGTTTTATGAAAGTTTAAATGAAGTAATTTCACATTCAATGTTCATAATATGTATATAATGGTGACCTTAAATTAAGTAGAAAATTTCGGGTCGTTACACATACAACATGCATGAGATCATATAATTTTACATCATAGTACAGTTGAGATTTATGTCATAAATGTCTCATAATTGATTATTTAGTTTTAATAATAATTTTGATTATTTTATTTGTAATTCAATATTATCCATGGTATAAAAAATCCGAGGTAATTAATATAATCTTGAATGATATGTGGTTGATATACACGAGAATCATGTTTAAATCACTACAAGAAATAATGGATACGTTAGCATACGAAAAACGCTAGAAAATTTTTTTTATAGCGTTTTTCGTACATCGTGACCGCCCATGTTATTAAAAGCCTAAGACTTTTTATAACATTTTTTTTATAACTATAATAGATGCTATAATAGAGTATAAAACTATAACTTATATACATTGCTATAAAAACACTTGATAGCATTTTACTAAAGCTATAATATGTTTAATATAGTTAAAATATTATACTATCTTTTAACTTCTCATAACATTTTTTAATACTATAATAGAGTATTCATTAACTTTAGTGTTATGCTATAAAATAGTATTTTATCATTTATTATTTAAATATTATTTCAATATTTATATTTTGATAAAACATTTATTCTAAGTATTCATTTTTAGTTAAATCCATACCCGAATTACTTCATTTCACAATAAATACTATAATTTTCATTTACGATTGAAACCTCTTCATCTATAAATTACAAAATTAGTATTCAATAATTTCATAAAATAAAAAAATTATTCAAACAATACAAAATAAAGTATTCTCCATTATTTACATTGATATTCCATTATCTTGGGCTAATGGTAGATCTTCCATCACCTTCCATTTCCTATAAATAACCAACCATCTTTAATTTTATATTGCATTTGCTTTGTTTAACAAAAGAGAATAAAGAGAGCGTAGCATTTGTACCTCCATATATATTGGTCATGGATTCCCTATGATATTCTCATACTTTATAATTCCTTTGTTTCTATTTTGCTGTGATATTTAACTCGATGATAAACTATCATTGAAGAGAGAAAAAGCTAAATTATTAGGAGATATTCTTGTAAACCATGAACATTGTCAATATTGTGATGAGAAGAAGGTGTGAGAGCTAAATATTGAGAATAGTTAATCACATTTTCAAAAACATATAATTACATTTTCAAAAAGAGGATAATATATTGAAATTCCTACACGGTTCACTAGATATCTCCATCCAAACTAAAAGTCAATTAACCAAAGGAGAAATGAAATAAATTTAAGACAAAAGTTACCATAATATTATTTGAAAGATAACAAGATATGAGACACCATTACTATGTTCTATGAAGACTTAGCCCCACCGACCTCATTCTTTAAAAATTTGCTCACAATAAGAATCAACCCATAGAAAAATTTGAGAAGCTTGACAATAACATCAAACCCTCAAATCTACTTAACAGCGGCAAGTTATACCAAACTCACACCAAGGAAAATTTTGAGTTAAAAATAACAAAAATTGAATAACTTCGCAAGCCTATTATTTATGGTCGGCACTTATGTAAGTCTTTCACTAGTATTACATTGCAAATCCATTCCCCCTGTCCCACAAAACAGAAAAAGAATCCTCCACATATTTATTTTCTTATAAAACTAATATGACTAATATGATATCAGGTAGAAGAAAAAATAATACAAGCAAAAATCAAAAGGATGTATGTTAACATGATACCTGATGTGGAGTCTTCACATTCCTCGTGCTACTGCTACCTTCCAACACTAAGGAATAATAACACAACAAGACAGCCAATGAAAACAAGCTCGACCATGCAACTTAACACAGTATCACAACAACTTCAATGAAAAATAGTGCACTTACACTTACCGTTACACTAAATATGTTGCTTTAAGTAAAAGTTGAATATAGCTAAACCAAACCTTTGACAACCAATATCATTCATAGTATTAATAAAAATAAATGACATTCCATAGAGTATTTATATAAATTGTGCTGTAATTTATGCTTATAGAAAAACAATATGTAACAACTCGAAATTTAAGGTGGCTATTGTATACGTACCATAAACATTGAATGCGGAAGACTTTATTTAAATTCCATAAAACATAACCTTTATCTTAAAACACAGCCATAGATTTACGTGTTTTGAAAACATCTTTAAAACGACACAACACAATACTTAATAAAATAAATAAGAGTTTAAGTTAAAAACATCCTATTCTAGCCTAAGTCTAAGAAAATAAATACCACTATCCTATGCATGTGTCATGGTCTCGAGTTGCAATGTCGTCGTCAGCCGTACAAGAATGCCTAGCCTTTACCTGAAAAATGTAGTAGCACGTGGCTTGAGTATTTAAAGAAATACTCAGTAAGTGACCCCACTATTGGGGTTAAATGCAACAATCACATGCAAATGAGATGATGGGACCTATCTTTCAATCTGTCTTCCTATGGTGCTGTTCTAACGGGTAATTTGGACGTGTACGATATACTCTACACACAGCCCATACGTGTGGGTATGGGCTCACCAGTCAGTTCGCACACTGCTGGGCTACCTTACTTGTCGGGCGAGCATACACTGGGATGCTCCCTAGGCCGGACACCCATTAGAACTAGTAACCGTCATGGCAGTGCTATGCAAAACATAACGATCGTTGTCCTGCCATTGGATATACGCTTCCGTACCCTCGTGATGGAATAGGGGAATCCCCCTAAATGCATGAGCACACATAATGCATGAGGTCCCCAACATTTCTACTTTTTTTATTAATGAATATAACCCCGCTATCATCTTTCATGCTTAACATGTCATTTCTCATTTTTTAGTCTACATATCATACATAATCCTAATGGGGTTACATTTCATTTCATTTATTGTGATATCATGTCATTCATAACAGCACATACAATTTAGTAAACATAACATAACGCTCCATGCTTTTAACATGTCATTTCATAACGTGCAATTCATACAACAATTACCTCAGTGATCACACAAAACAATATAAAAATAACATATCACATCACAATATATCGTATCATAGACATTATCATACAATTCACAGATAATTCATACATATCAGTATATATGACACGTGCAGAACCACGGGGCACGTGTCAACATCAAATATAACCATGTCGATAGTCAGGCCACTTACCTGGCTAGCTTAAGTCGTTGTCACTAATATATCTTTAATGAAAGTTTGATTCCATCATTTGAAATTCGAGTCAACCTATGTGAGCCCATGACATTAGTTTCAAGTTTGAACTCTATAACATTATCTTTAATCTACCTTGTCCATTGTTAAAAGTCTTGAAATGTTATATATATATATATATAAAATGCTATTTTCACTAAATATCTTATTTTCTATTAGTACTCTTGTAGGGAATATATTGTTACGGTACAAAATTTAATGGAGTTTTTGTCTTTGATATTTCCGATTTTATTTTTAAATTCTATTCACCAAATCTTTCCTCAATCTTCCCTCCTCACTTTGGATTGTATAAATAGATTTTCATACTCTAAACAGACATTCCTCCAGCTGAGTATTTATTTTATAAACAGATATTATTGACCAATTTTAATAGATTGTTTGCCTAATCTTACATTTTATAGAATTGCCAACAAAAATTTAATTAATTGGATATGTGAAAATGAGATTTGATTATTAGTTAAAATATTGGATAAAGGAAAGAAGATTTGATCCTAAATTAATTTCTTATAACCATGACTACAAATGAGAAGGGAATCAGACTGACATAGTATTTTACGGTAATAATAGACCAAAATTCTAAATCTGCAATCTGCAATTTTTTTTTCAGTAACTGTTACTTTCTGACATAAGGATGAGTTGAAGAGAGATAATTGTGGGAATGGATGAGAGGTTAGCGGAGAGGAGTGGGGAAAAGTTATTTCTTTTTTTTTTTGTTTATTTATTTATTTATTATTATTTTTTAACTATTTTTTTATAATTATTTTTATTGGTTTATTTCTTTATTTGATTTTATTTCTTTATTTATTATTATTATTATTATTATTTTGGCTATTACACAATATCCCTCCGATTTCCATTAAAAATTATTTATAAAAGTACGCAAATAAAAAAAAGATTTTTTTTTTTTGAAGTATTTATCAGACATGCTTTCATCAAAATTTGGAAACAAACATACATAAAACTAAAAAGACAGGTTGAAGCATTCATGCTTTAACACGAGAAAACTATATTCCCTATGGCCCTTCATAGTAAACAACCTACCAAAATGTACTAACAATCCATGCAACTCAACATCCATTGGATAAAGCTTTACAACAAATAAATTGTAGACCAACACTCATTGATACGGTGAAAACATCATTTATACATTAATATTGATCTCATTCTCATACCGCCTCTAGCCAACTGGTCTTTTCTTTACCATTGCTAATAGCTAAATAATAGTGGAATCAAATAATTTATACATTGATAAGCTGTAGAGTGTGAATAAATAATTGATTGATAAGTCTGTATGGTGTGAATAAATAATTGATTGATAAGTCTGTATGGTGTAAATAAATAATTGTTATCACTAAAGAATGAATTCTTTTTAAATGAAATGGTTCGGTAAGGAGTAATAAAGCTTTGATTTGGTCCTCTAATTGGAGGAAGTAGTTCATTCAAATAACTCGAGTTCATCCTCTTATTCTTGTATAATATGACAGCTTCACTTTGAGTAGTAGAAAATGAAAGCAAGAAAGATGACACATCTTATAAACTTTCAAGAATTTTGTACGTTTTCGTTTAATAACTATTTGATTTTTGACAGCTGCATGCATGTTGTCGGTCAATGTAATACAATGCGAAGAGAAGTTGTACAAAAGATACATACCTAAAGACTGTAGGGAGAGATGTTTACAGAAGTTTCCCAAATCAACCTTTGAATGTGTTCCAATCGGACAAATCCCATTTAACTATATTTGTTATTGTTTCCATGATTGCTAGAACGTGATCAATTCTAGTTTTTTTTTATCGGTCTCTATTAAATAAAACGGTTGAATGTCTCTATTAATTTAACCAATCACTTGTAACTATTTTATTTTTGCTTTTGTGGTTTTTACCCGTCTCCATTAAATAAAATGGTTGGATGCCTATATGGAGTCAACTTTTTTAGGCATAATTATCCATTTTATTCCTTCTCGCCCTGAACTCTATTTTCATTTCGACTCTCGTGATCCTATTTGCACTGCTAACTTAACCTACGAATATAATGTGTTATAATAAACTCATCGACTATTAAAAAAGTTATAAGCAGAGAAAGAGAACATATATATTCGTTTAGTTTTTTAATCGTTGAACTGCTAACCTGAATATAACTTGATGTATAAGCCAAATAGTTCAGCCAAATAATACATTATACAAGAGTGGTAAGTTCCAATTTTTAGTTGCTTATAGCTAAACCAAATCTTTGGCAACCAACCTCATTCATAATATTAATAAAAATAAATAACATTCGAATAGAGTGTTTATATAAATTGTGCCGTAACTTATGCTTATAGAAAAACAATATCCTTCGTGTTTTCATTAATAATTTGTTATAAAAGTATGCAAAAGGAAAAAGAATTTTTTTTTTTTTTGAAATATTTATCATGTTTTCATCAAAATTTGAAAACAAACATACATAAAACTAAAAAGACAGGTTGAAGCATTCATGCTTAATATCTAGAAAACTACATTCCGTGCAGCCCTTCATGCTAAACAACCTACCAAAATGTACTAACAATCAGTGCAACTCAACAACCATTGGATAAAGCTTTACAACAAATAAATTGTAAACCAACACTCATTGATATGGTGCAACCATCATTTATACTTGATATTGATCTGATTCTCATAAAGCCTTTGGCTAACAAAAAACTTATTTACTGGTCTATGCTTTACCATTGCTAATAGCTAAATAATAGTGGAATCAAATAATTTATTCATTGCTACGTCTGTATGTTGTGAATAAATAATTGATTGATAAGTCTATATGGTGTGAATAAATAATTGCAATAACTAAAGAATGAAGTCTTTTTAAATGAAATGGTTCGGTAAGGAGTAATAAAGCTTTAATTTGATCCTCTAATTGGAGGAAGTAGTTCATTCAAATAACTCGAGTTCATCCTCTTATTCTTCTATAATATGACAGCTTCACTTTGAGTAGCAGAGAAAGAAAGCGAGAAAGATAACACATTTGACCAATTAAGAGAAGGAAGGTGTTTAAATTTGCTAAAAACACAACTTTGGAACTTGGATAAGTAAGGATGATAGGTTGATAAATGTAACGACCCTAAATTTTCTACTTAATTTAAGGTTGCTACTTTATACGTACCATAAACATTGAATGCGGAAGACTTCATTTAAATTCCATAAAACATAACCTTTAACTTAAAACACAGCCATGGACTTACGTATTTCGAAAACATCTTTAAAACGACACAACAAAAGACCCAAAATAAAATAAATAAGCGTTTAAGTTTAAAACATCCTATTTTATCCTAAGTCTAAGAAAATGAATACCACTATCCTATGCATGTGCCATGATCTCGAGTTGCGATGCCGTCGTCAGCCGTACAGGAATGCCTTGCCATAACCTGAAAAATGCAGTAGCACATGGCTTGAGTATTTAAAGAAATACTCAGTAAGTGACCCCACTATTGGGGTTAAATGCAACAATCACATGCAATGAAATGATGGGACCTATCTTTCATTTCGTTTCGTTTCGTTTCTTTTCATTTCGTTTCGTTTCGTTTTCCCTACGGTGTAATCCTAACAGGTAATAATGGACGTGTACCATATACTCTACACGCAGCCCATACGTGCAAGTATGGGCTCACCAGCTAGTTCGCACACCGCTGGGCCACTGTCCCTAGCCGGTGGGCATGCTCTGGGGGCCCACCAGGACCCGTTAAAACTAAAACCGTCACGGTAGTGCTATGCAGGGGATAACGATCGTTGTCCTGCCATTTGGATGTACGCGTCCGTACGCTCGTGATGGGATAGGGGTATCCCCCCAAATGCATGATCACACAATATGCATGAGGTCCCACTAGTCCTACGGTCATCATTTAATGACCATAACCCCGTGTTACGTTTTCATGCTTACATGTCATTCTCATTCTCATTTCGTTACATATCATACATATTCCTAGCGGGGTTATGTATCATGCAATTTACCGTATTTCATGTCATACAATTCATTCAGTTACATTCCAATACTCATACAACAAGCCATAATCGTACAAGGGTCACACATCGTCACATGCATTCATATCACATCAACTAAGCAGCATAAACAACATACATTCACGTTCACATGATTTCGTACTTAAGCACAATAACCTAGCATACAGTGTATCATATCATAACCATGTCATAACGTAAACACTTTATAGTCATATCGTTCTCTAACTTACCATAGTCTTAACGTTCTTATACCTATCACAGACATATCATTACGTGACGTACCTTAGTCATATCGTCACAAGAACGTACCCTAACGCTATCGTTCTATCAATCTATCACAAACCTATCCCTTTCTACCCATAACCTAACCGTATTCTTTCATCAATCTCTCCTATCCATAGCACTTCGATATGTAACCTAACTCTAACGTTTCATGAACGTATCTTACTCCTATCGTTACATTTCGTTTTGTGCATCCTTCTCGTACCCTATCTCAAACATATCCTTGAGCACATCGTACCATAATTATTATCATACAAACCACATATTATAACATAACATAACATATAGAAAGCATATCGATCAACAGACAATTCACACATATCAATATATATGACACGTACAGAACCACAGGGCACGTGTCAACATCAAATATAACCATGCCGATAGTAAGGTCACTTACCTTGTTAGCTTAAGTCGTTGTCACGAATATATCCTTAATGAAAGTTCGATTTCACCGTTTTCCTTAATGAAAGTCCATTGAACTCTAAGTCAACCTATGTGAGCCCATGACATCAGTTCCGAGTTTGAATTTTTACAAAATTGTTTCTCTAATTTATATTGATCCATGTGTTATACTTCATGCGAACGTTAGAGTCTTTGCCTGAGTTAGGTCTTGAAATACTTATATACGGTTTGTTATAGTATTATTTTCATATAAACCATTTAATACCCATTAAAATTTTACAGATATTCTATTTTCTCTTACCGTGTTTAATACTCTTTAACATTTTCTAGATAATTTCAACTCTTACCGTGTTTAATACTCTTTAACATTTTCTAGATAATTTCAATTATATTCACAATCTTCCCTCCCTGTCTCTTACTGTATTTCCCTTCTTTTAATTATCCCCTGTTTTGTTTGAGGATGACTTTTAATATCATTAAATAATATAAAAGGAAAACTACTGCAAAATCCTTTTAATATCATTAAATAAAATAAAAGGAAAACTATTGACCTATTCAAATGCAAAAATCTTTTTCTAGTAAAATATCTCTCACTGCCAAAACTAAATCTGAACCTTTTTTTTTTTGTGTTTGTTTTTGCCTAGAGAAGAAATTCTGATACCTTAACCCTTCTTCTTTAGTTTTGTTTGGTACCTTTTCAATTAGGTTGGCCACTCTAATAGATTCTATTTTTTCTGCTATTGATTCTGACGATGTTTTTAACAAGGTAAATTGCTAAATAAAACTAAATAATTAGATAAAAAAAAAATCTGAGATATAACCTACAGAGAAATCTCAAATCTCTCTCCTATGTAAATCTTGATCATCTCTGCAAATCCATCTCCTATAAATTTGACGCAGGTATTTCTGTTTTCTCAAGTCTTGACATTTTTCATTTCTGTTTCATTTTTGCAAGGAACTATGAGGTGGTTTCATTTCTGTTTCATTTTTGCAGTAAACTATGAGGTGGGTTGAGGAGAGATTGTTGGGGAAAGTGACTAGTAGAGATGAGAGTAATTATTTTTATTTACTTATTTATTAATTTATTATTATTATTATTATTTTTACATAATAATATATTTTTTTTTGTTCTTTATAATAATTTTTATTTATTTATTATTATTATTATTTTTGGCTGTAACAATAAATCGAAACAAACAGAGGGAAAACTATGCCCACAAAATTGGAAGATCTACTAAAGTATAACTCACAAAAGACTGAAACAAAGCCTAAGCTCCAAAGGTCGGTGACAAAGAAGTGAAACAAATTCTACAAAGAAAACAGATAACACGAGCCATTCTAATATGTTTTATTCCAACTTACATGCATTCTAAGAAAAGTCTGAAGAGATCACCCAATATAGAATTGTTACAAGCAAAACACACTTACAACTAGAATGGACAGTAACTTTTAATTTTTTTAAGCTTTTCTTAACATCCTATCCACAAGATTATTTTCATCGGAACATAGTCTCGATTCATTCATTTACTCATTTACTCAGATGTCACAATCTTTAATAGTTGTAATTTATATAACGATACATACGACTCTGGTCGAGGTAGTTAAGGTCATTCCATTAAAAGATTAGTTAATTCCACTGGGGTTTGAAGTTACCATAGTTGACCTACTTTCCAATGAAGATATAAAAGTTAGAAAGTCACCATATTTGTTAAACAAAATGTGTATATAAATACAGGCTATACAATGGCAAATGAGCAAACCAACTCTACATTCAAACACATAAATTTAGTATATTATAACACTGATATTTTAGGAGATGGTGAACTTCTCTTGCTCCCTCTTTGTTCTTGTCCTGGTTCTCTCAGGTACGTATGGTTGTTTAGATGTCTTTAAGTTTTGTGTTGTAAGCCTTGATGGGTATTAAAGCATGTATAACTTTGAAAATAGTGTAGCTGGTTGGATGATGCCTATAGCAACCCACACAAAATAATGTGATGTGAAGATGTTCGAATATGCATGCGACACCACTGGATGTCACCAAAGAGGTTTACCCAAATTCAACATCTCAATGCGTTGAAACTCCTGAATTTCCCACCAACTTTGCTTGCCATTGTTTCTTTCCTTGTGAAGAAAATGGAGTTTTGATGTGATGCTCTTCTTTTCCGTGTACTAATCCACATATTGTAATGCCCTAAAAGTCCACACGTTTCCTAAATAAAATGGTCGGTGACTTTCCTGTTATTCAATTTGTTATTATGGTTGCTAGTAAAAAGTGTGTATGAAATAAGATGAAAACCAACTACCCTAACACCAGCTCCATGGTCTTCATGCGTCACTTCCATGTTATCCGTAGAAGGATGTTTTGCTTTTATCTGAAACGTAGACATAGCACATGACTTAAGTACTTTAAGAAATACTTAGTAAGTGACTTCACTGTTAGAGTCGTGAAATACAAATATATGCGACATATTTATTAATTAAAAAAAGTTATTATATTATTATTATTAAATATTTTAAATTATTAAATAATTTTTTTATTGAACGAATTCACATCGTTATCCATATAGTAAATATATAAAATAGTTGTTAATATAACAAATAATGATATTGACATAATAACCCTAATGACTCTTTGATCCAAGATAGAAAAAAAGTTGTAACTTATCATAATTGGCCCACTTTCCAAATAAAAAGATAAATTAACTTAATGTGCTGCCTTTCAAACCAAATATTTTTATATAAATCTTAGATTAAAAATGAAAGTATCCTACACCTTACAATCACACATCAATTTCAGTTTATCATTGTTTTTTATACGAAACGGCAAAGTTTTCTTGCTCCCTATTCTTTATTGGTTTCCTCCTTTTCTCATGTTTGTTTTTTAGATTTAGAAATATCTTATGAACTTTCAAGAATTCCGTTTTAATAACTATTTGATTTTTGACAGCTGCATGCATGTTGTGGATCAATGCAATACAATGTGAAGAGAAGTTGTACGAAGGATGCGTACCTAAAGACTGTAGCGAGAGATGTTTACAAAAGTTTTCCAAATCAACATCTGAATGTGTTCCAATTCGACAAATCCCATTTAACTATATTTGCTATTGTTTCCATGATTGCTAGAAGATTTTTTTTTATCTCAGTCTCTATAAAACCGTTGAATTTCTCTATGAATTCAACCAATCCCCTCTAACTATTTTACTTTTGCTTTTGTTGTTGCTTCCATGATCGCTAGAAAGTGATCAATTCTGGTTTTTACCCGTCTCCATTAAATAAAATGGTTTGATGTGTAACGACCCTAATATTTTACCTATTAAATCTAAGGTCATTACTATACCTTGAAATGCTGAATATACATTAAATGGTCCCTATTCATAAATGCGACTTGCACTCGCCTTTTATTACCTCATAGAAAAATGATTACAAGGAAAAAAAAAAAAAAAAAGAACAAACATAAAGGAAAAGTAACAAAACCCAAAATGAATGTTTTATTCTACCCTATGGTTTATTATGCGAATACATTTCAACCTATACTAACCTATACTAATTATGCAACCAAATCCAGCCTAGACTACGAAATGGAAAAAGGAAAAAAAACAAACAACTACCCTATGCATGTGCCACGGTCCCGGGGTGTACGATGCCGCCGTCGTTGTCACATGGGTGCCTTGCTCTTATCTGCAAAAGTAAACTAGCACGAGGCTTGAGTATTTCTAGAATACTCAGTAAGTGACCCCCTATCGGGGTTATGCGACAAACACATGCAATGAGATGATGGGACCTATCTTTCGTTTCGTTTTGTTTTGTTTTCCCTACGGTGTAATCCTATCAGGTAATCGTGGACGTGTACCATATACTCTACACGCAACCCGTACGTGCGAGTACTGGCTTACCAGCTAGTTCGCACACCGCTGGGCCACTGTCCCTAGCCGGTGGGCATGCTCTGGGAGCCCTTATACTGGGACCCGTTAAAACTAGGATCGTCACGGCAGCACTATGTAGGACATAACGAT
The DNA here is from genome assembly GCA_018691285.1 of Cucurbita argyrosperma subsp. sororia. Classification (NCBI taxonomy): domain Eukaryota; kingdom Viridiplantae; phylum Streptophyta; class Magnoliopsida; order Cucurbitales; family Cucurbitaceae; genus Cucurbita; species Cucurbita argyrosperma. The sequence continues at coordinate 13,989,914 of CM031884.1, read as the reverse complement.
CGTTGTCCTGCCATTGGATGTACGCGTCCGTACCCTCGTGATGGGATAGGGGTATCCCCCCAAATGCATGAACACACAATATGCATGAGGTCCCACTAGTCCTACAGTTATCATTAATGAACATAACCCCAGGTTACGTTTTCATGCTTACATGTCATTCTCATTCTCATTTCGTTACATTTCATACCTATTCCTAGCGGGGTTATGTTCCATGCAATTTACCGTATTTCATGTCATATAATTCATACATACATTCAAATACTTATACAAACAAGCTATAATCATACAAGGGCCACACCTCATCACATGCATAACATATCACATCAACTAAGCAGCATACATAACATACATTCACGTTCACATGATTTTGTACTTAAGCACATTAAGCTAGCATACAATTTAATGACACGTGCATATCCATGGGCACGTGCCAACATACAGCAATTAACGCGTAGCATACGACGGGTGAGCCACTTACTTGGTAGGCCTTAGCCGAAGTACTCCCTAGAATATAACATAAGCTCCTAGCTCCTCGTGGACATTCTACGCTTCCGTTGGTGGTTGGTTCCTATTGGTTCATTAGTCACTTTCGTTAGTATCTCACAAATAATAATAAATTCTAAACTGGAATTTGTGAAATACGACCTTAAAATGTTCCATTTTACCTTAAACAGGGCCGAAACAAGGTCCAGGAGAGTCGGAACAGTGTCAAATAGGCTGGAAACAAGTTTCCCGAGCCGAATAAGCTGTCGGAGCCGAGGAGCCGCCGCCGAGCCGATTAAGCCGCCGGAGCCGAGAGGAGCCACGCTGCAGGCGTGTCACGTGGCACAATCAGAGAGCGACGTGTGTGCAGGAGTCTCGGATCGAGGCGCGGGTTAACAGGTCGCTCGCGGATCTCGGGCCGAACGCGGATGACGGGCCGTTCGCGGGTGACGGGCCGGCTCGCGAGTGAAGGGCCGGGGTGTTTGGGCTGCAGGAAACGTCGGTTCTGGGCCGACTGAAGGAATGAGGTTCGGTTTGGGTTTTCAGATCTGGCTCTCGGGTCGAACTTCGTCCTCTTTGCCCGACTACTTGCGCGATTTTCCAGCGACCTCTCTCTCTCCTCGACAACGTCGTCCCGACGTCCTTTTTCCCTCTTTTTTCCTCCATTCTCGAGATTACTCTTCACCCTAACCCCGTTTTTGGTACAAATCTCGTTGGTAAGGTCCTCACACTCTCGGATCTGGAGAAGCTCGGAAGTCCGCCGTTCCGTCTTCCTTGCCGACGGTGTTCAGCGTACGGAATTCGCCTAAAACCTACTCCTAATGTGTGTAGAGGGTTCTGGGATTACTTTTGTGGGGTAAAATGGGGGTTTTGACGTCGATTCGTATGGTTCGGCTTCGCCGAAGTTCCGTCGGTTTTCTGTTCCTTCTCCTTTTTCTTCACTGTTTTTTTTCATTTCTTTGCAGGTTCTTTCAAGGTGGCTGAAGGTCGGGGACGCGGTTTGTGGCATCCCAGCCCTCGGCCGTCCTTTGTGGGTTGTGTGCGAGTGAAAACTTCGGCGTTCGCTGGAGTTTTCGGCTCTGCCAACGACCCTCATTTTTTTTCGTTACATGATGCCTCTATGGATACAACTTTTTTAGCATAATTCTCCATTTCATTCCTACTCACCTATCTTAATTTGAACAGCTAACTTGACCTACTAATATAATGTGTGATAATAAAATAAATCCAGCTACTTTTAGAAAAGTTGCAAGTAGAGAAAGTGAATATGTATATTCCGTCAGGATGTTTTTTTAATGATTAAACTACTAATTTTGATATAATTTAATTTATAAGCTACCAAATCGTCGTCTTACAAGATTGACGTTTCATAACTTGTAACATTATCAGTAAAATACTTAGATGAAATATAGTATTTTTGTTAGAAAGGAATATTATTATGAAATACAATATGTAACGTATGGTTATTATAGTAAATAATTGACAATTTGATTAACTTTTTCTCATTAATCTTTATCTTTAATCATAAATGAAATTATTTGTCGATAGGTTGGTGTATTCAATCCGTATATTAACATAAATTAGTTATTAATAAAAATAAACATATTTTTTTTATTTACAAAAATAATTAGAGGGAATATAATTCGAGAGTTCTCGAACTCGGTCGCAAGGTCATTTGTAATTAAATTTGCGGCATAATAATACATTTTTTTTTAATTTAAAAGAACTTTTGATTTAAATAATACTAGCACTCAACCAAAAAAATAAAATTAAATAAGTCTTTTTTATTTTTTTTAATGGATATGGAGGCTAAAAACTATCATTTTTTTTTTGTTTTTTACTAAATTATTAAAAAAAATTATTTTATTATTAATAGTTATTTTAAATTATTAAATCACTTTATTATTATTATTATTATTATTATTTATTTATTTATTTTAGTAGCGAAGGAATTCATATATATATATATATATATATATATATATATATATATATATATATATATATATATATATATATATATATTTGAATGTAAATTTAGTCTTTTGGTGGATAATATATGTCGTAATAGTTAAACTATATTTAGGTCAAAAAGGGATGGTTCTACAATGTTACAATTCTTACCTACCTATTTTACAGTCAAAATTTTATTAAATATCTATTTTTCCTTTTTGCTGTGTTGATGTCTATTTTGCCCTTGGCTGTGTTGGTTTGACATAACTCTTTGAGTCGAGGTGGCATTCGAGAGAATTTATACAATAGAGATGACTTTTTCCCAAAAAAATAAAATTAAATAAGTCTTTTTTATTTTTTTTAATGGATATGGAGGCTAAAAACTATCATTTTTTTTTGTTTTTTACTAAATTATTAAAAAAAAATTATTTTATTATTAATAGTTATTTTAAATTATTAAATCACTTTTTTTTATTATTATTATTATTATTTATTTATTTATTTATTTTAGTAGCGAAGAAATTCATATATATATATATATATATATATATATTTTGAATGTAAATTTAGTCTTTTGGTGGATAATATATGTCGTAATAGTTAAACTATATTTAGGTCAAAAAGGGATGGTTCTACAATGTTACAATTCTTACCTACCTATTTTACAGTCAAAATTTTATTAAATATCTATTTTTCCTTTTTGCTGTGTTGATGTCTATTTTGCCCTTGGCTGTGTTGGTTTGACATAACTCTTTGAGTCGAGGTGGCATTCGAGAGAATTTATACAATAGAGATGACTTTTTCCAAAAAAATAAAATTAAATAAGTCTTTTTTATTTTTTTTAATGGATATGGAGGCTAAAAACTATCATTTTTTTTTTGTTTTTTACTAAATTATTAAAAAAAATTATTTTATTATTAATAGTTATTTTAAATTATTAAATCACTTTTTTATTATTATTATTATTATTATTTATTTATTTATTTTAGTAGCGAAGGAATTCATATATATATATATATATATATATATATTTTGAATGTAAATTTAGTCTTTTGGTGGATAATATATGTCGTAATAGTTAAACTATATTTAGGTCAAAAAGGGATGGTTCTACAATGTTACAATTCTTACCTACCTATTTTACAGTCAAAATTTTATTAAATATCTATTTTGCCTTTTTGCTGTGTTGATGTCTATTTTGCCCTTGGCTGTGTTGGTTTGACATAACTCTTTGAGTCGAGGTGGCATTCGAGAGAATTTATACAATAGAGATGACTTTTTCCAAATATTGTTGCGATATAGTCATGTTACTTATTCCTTGGGCGTAAGGGTGAATATTATTTCCACAGATCAACACGAGTCATTCCAATAGGTTTTGTCCTAATTTACATGCATTATAAGGAAATTTTGAGGAGGTCACCCTACGTACAATTATTACAATCAAAACACACTAACGTTTGAATAGATAATAACTTTTAAATTTTTTTAAGCTTTTTTTAACATCCTATCCTCAAGATTATTTTCATCTAGATATAGTCTCCATTCATTCATTTACTCCTTTATTCAAGTGTCACAATCTTTAATAGTTGTAATTTATAGGACCATACATACTACTCTGGTCTAGGGAGTTAAGGTCAAGCCATCAAAAGATTAGTTACATTCCATAGGAGTTTGAAGCTACCATAATTGCCCTACTTTCCAATGAAGATATAAAAGTTATTGTGTCACCATATTTGCAAACAAAATGGGTATATAAATACACTCTACAATGACAAATATGAGCAAACCAACTCTACATTCAAACACATAAAATTTAGTATATTATAACACTGACATTTTAGGAGATGGCGAACTTCTCTTGCTCCCTCTTCGTTCTTGTCCTGGTTCTCTCAGGCACGTATGGTTGTTTAGATGCCTTTAAGTTTTGTGTTGAAAGCCTGGATGGGTATTAAAGTATGTATAACTTTGAAAATTTGTGTAGCTGGTTGGATGGTGCCTCTAGCAACCCACGCACAGCAATGTGATGTGAAGATGTTAGAATATGCATGCGACACCACTGGATGTCACCAAAAGTGCCTAGAGGTTTTCCCAAATTCAACATCTCAATGTGTTGAAACTCCTGAATTTCCCACCAACTTTGCTTGCCATTGTTTCTTCCCTTGTGAAGAAAAATGAGTTTTGATGTGATGCTCTTCTTTTCCTTGTACTAATCCACGTTTTGTAATGCCCTAAGTCCACACGTTTCCTATATAAAATGGTCAGGTGACTTTGCTATTATTCAATTTGTCATTATGGTTGCAAGTGAAAATTGTGTATAAAATAAGATGAAAAGCAACTACCCTAACACCAACTCAACGATCTTCATGCATCGCCTATGTCATCCGTATAAGGATATCTTGCTTTTACCTGAAACGTAAAAATAACACATAACTTGAGTACTTTAAGAAATATTCCTTTAGTGACTCCACTGTTATAGTCGTAAAATATAAATGTATCATATTTATTATTTTAAAAAGTTATTATATTATTAATAGATATTTTAAATTATTATATAACTTTTTTGTTGAACGAATTCAGGTAGTTATCCATATAGTAAAAAAAAAAAAAAAAAAAAAAAAAAAAAAATATATATATATATATATATATATATATATATATATATATATATATATATATATATCTTCTTAATAATGGAGACTTGACCCTATAGTAATAAGGTGGAAAATGGGTAGATAGTTGTTTGGGACAATTCTTACCTATCTATTTTGTTGTTAAATTTGTATTAAATTTCTATTTTGTCCTTCACTACGTGTTCATTTGGCATAATTCTTTGAGTTGAGGTGTCATTTGAGAGAAGTTATATAATGGAGTTGGTTCTTCTAAATTTTGCATCCAATGACCTCAATATTTGGTGCAATATAGTCACATTAGTTGGAGAGTGAAACTAAGTATTTCTTAGAGGCATGTGAAAACTTCTCCCTCTCTGTAGTAGACACATTTTAAAACTGTGAGGTTGACTATGATACATAACGAGCCAAGTAGACAATATCTGCTAGTTGCAAGCTTAGACTATTACAAATGGTATCAGACCCAAACACTGAACGGTGTGTCAGCAGAGATGTGGAAAACTTTGAGGGGAAGCCCAAAGCACAAAATATCTATTTTTTATTTGTGATTAGAATATTAGCTTTGAAAAGCACAAAATATTTAAGATTGAATTACGAAATATTTAATCTCTTCTTCTAAATGTGTTGATTGAGAAGATTAGTATTTTATGGGATGATAATATGTGACGCGATTTTAATCTTGAGTGAGTTATGAACTATTCCTTATGGGAAATTGTATTTGATTTGCATAGGTGAGAATTACTTCACAACCGATTCAATATGTCTACCATTTTGTAAACTTGAACAATGAGAGCACACCCTCTCATTGGTATGACTTATTTTATAGTTAATCGTAAAAAAAAATTGTTAAATAGAAATTCAGTAGTTCTTATAGTGAAAAATATATTTACAAGGGTAAAACAAACTTTTAATCTAACGATAGTTACAAATAATTCGTGAAGAATCGATAATCGACTTGATTGTAGTGATTACATACATGAACACAACTTGTTACAAGGTACAAGAGTCCAACTATAAGTCTATAGTATATTGATCAATGAATAAAAAAGAATTAATTAATTTTTTATTATTAGAGTTTATAACACTAGTCAAACAAACCTAAATTTTAATAAAAATTTTAAAAATTCAGATTAATATTTAATAATTTTATATATTAAATATAAAGAAAGAAATATTTTTAATTTGTAATCTTTCATATACGGTAAATACCGCATCCAAATTTGATAAATATGTATTGAAATGTTTTATTTAAATATGATCTAATTAAAAAAATATTTTTTATTATATTATATATTAAAGGTTGTTATTTTAAATATGACCAATAAATATTTTAATATTCTAGCTGTCATGAGGCTTTTGTGTTAAGGAAGATAAAAGATCCAGTGGGCAGGTTCAAGTCATAATAAACATGTGAAAATCTCTCTCTAGTAGAAACATTTAAAAACTGTAAAATGACTATAAGTAATGAAATAAAACTGATAATATCTTGATTAGAACAAATAATGATATTGGCATAATAACTTAATGAATCGTCGATACGAAATAAAACTGATAATATATTGATTAGAACAAATAATGATATTGGCATAATAACTTAATGAATCGTCGATACATAACGAACTAAAACAGATAATATCTTGACTATAACAAATAACCATATTGACATAATAACCTACAAATAAATGAGGAATTAATTTAATGTGTTCCCATATTTGAAACCAAATATTTTCATATAAAACTTGGATTAAAAATGAAAGTATCCCACCAGTTTCAATCACATATCAATTTCAGTTTATCATTGCTTTTTATAGGAAATGGCAAAGTTTTCTTGCTCCCTGTTCTTCGTTGGTTTTCTCTTTTTTTTTCAGGTTTGTTTTTTATATTTAGAAACATCATATAAACTTTGAAGAATTTTATACGTTTTCGTTTAATAACTATTTGATTTTTGACAGCTGCATGCATGTTGTCGGTCAATGCAATACAATGCGAAGAGAAGTTGTACGAAGGATGCGTACCTAAAGACTGTAGCGAGAGATGTTTACAGAAGTTTCCCAAATCAACCTCTGAATGTGTTCCAATTGGACAAATCCCATTTAACTATATTTGCTATTGTTTCCATGATTGCTAGAACGTGATCAATTCTGGTTTTTATCACCGTCTCTATTAAATAAAACGGTTGAATGTCTCTATGAATTTAACCAATCACTTGTAACTATTTTATCTTTGCTTTTGTTGTTGATTCCATGCGCTAGAAAGACATCAATTCTGGTTTTTACCGGTCTCCATTAAATAAAATGGTTGGATGTCTATATGAATTCAACTTTTTTAAGCATAATTTTCCATTTTATTCCTTCTGGCTCGACTATTAAAAAAGTTATAGGTAGAGAAAGAGAATATATATATATTCGTTTAGTTTTTTAATCGTTGAACTGCTAACATGAATATAACGTGATGTATAAGCCAAATAGTTTAGTCAAATAATACATTATACAAGAGTGGTAAGTTCCAATTTTTAGTTGAAACCAAATCTTTGGTAACGAACCTCATTCGTAATATTAATAAAAATAAATAACATTCGATAAAGTATTTATATAAATTGGGCTGTAATTTATGCTTATATAAAAACAATATCCCTCCTGTCTTCATAAATAATTTGTTATAAAAGTATACAAAAGGAAAAAGAATAATTTTTTTAAAAAAAATATTTATCATGCTTTCATCAAAATTTGGAGACAAACGTACATAAAACTAAAAAGACAAGTTGAAGCATTCATGCTTAATATCTAGAAAACTACATTCCGTGCAGCCCTTCATGCTAAACAACCTATCAAAACGTACTAACAATGAGTGCAACTCAACAACCATTGGATAAAGCTTTACAGCAAATAAATTGTAAACCAACACTCATTGATATGGTGCAACCATCATTTATAATTGATATTGATCTGATTCTCATAAAGCCTTTGGCTAACAAAAAAAAAAAACTTATTTACCAGTCTTTTCTTTACCATTGCTAATAGCTAAATAACAGTGGAATCAAATAGTTTATACATTGATAGGTCTGTATGGTGTCAATAAATAATTGATTGATAAGTCTGTATGGTGTGAATAAATAATTGCTATCACTAAAGAATGAAGTCTTTTTAAATGAAACGGTTCGTTAAGGAGTAATAAAGCTTTAATTTGATCCTCTAATTGGAGGAAGTAGTTCATTCAAATAACTCGAGTTCATCCTCTTATTCTTCTATAATATGACAGCTTCACTCTGAGTAGCAAAGAAAGAAAGTGAGAAAGATGACACATTTGACCAATTAAGAGAAAGAAAGTGTTTAAATTTGCTAAAAGCACAACTTTGGAACTTGGATTAGTAAGGATGATAGGTTGATAAATCGAAACAAACATAGGGAAAACGATGCTCACAAAATTGGAAGATCTACTAAAGTATAACTCACAAAAGATTGAAACAGAGCCTAAGCTCCAAAGGTCGGTGACAAAGAAGTGAAACAAATTCTACAAAGAAATCAAATAACAACAAAATTATATGAGAATTACACCCTTGAATGTAACTAAATCTCTTAAATTAATCAAAATGCTCGAAATCAAAAGCACAGTCTTTTAATGTTGAAATCAATTGATAAAAGGAGCCTAAATAGAGAGAGTCAAATATCAAAACACAGAGACCCTAAACCCTAGAATAAGAAGAAAGAAGTATCAATCCAAATGTTTAAGAAAGAAGAAATAGATTTAGTGCTCGACTGATAATTGTTTATTTTTTATACAACAAACCTAGTTGAGCAACATCCAATGAAACCCTAAGAGAGATCGTAAAGAAGAAAATTTCTAAAAGAAACGAAGTGATGAATGAAGGAAACCTGGAACAAGATTCAGCAAAATGAGTTTCTGACAAAACTTTAATATCAGCAACAAATGACTAGTAGCCATGAAAAGGGAAGGAACCTACTGAGTTTTTTATGGCTTTCAATAATGGTTGGCTTTTTGGTGCTTTCGGTACATTTGCACCTCTCGACTAATACCCACAAATCTATTGTAGAAGACTATAACAATAAAAAAAAGATATTGGGTCAACAAGATAAGATGAAACTCAAATGAGAAAAAATAATAGAGATTTGAGATAGATACAATCTAGGGGCCTTGGTGGAGAATAACAAAAAGACAAAAGAGGAGTGGGAGTGAGAGTGTGAGTTGGTGGTGTGCAAATCAAAAAGTAAAAAGTAGTGATGAGTATTTTTTTTTCCTTACATTTTTAATAGCTCCTTTTTTTTTTAAATGCTATAACCAAATACTATAAATGGAGCAATTTGTTGTAGTGAATAATAACTTAAATAATTTATAGTATATGGATAAAGTTGAGTGTCTTATCCTCATAATACTATTGATACGTTTCACTTTGCAATTGTTACAAATGATTTGATTAACTCAAATCGTTTATGTGGAGACATATGAGTAGGGGTATCCATTACAATTAGTTTGTATAAGAGTGGATTACGAAATATTTAATCTCTCTTTCTAAATTCGTTAATTAAAAAGATTAATATTTCATAGAATGATCTTGGGCCTAGATAGTGAGTTATGAACTCTTACCTAACTTGTCTTTTGATCCACATGAGTGTGTAGCTGATTCAATATGCCTACCATTTTGGGACTTATGAAATAGAGACAAATAGAGAGATGGAAACATAATTTCACAAGATTAAATAATGGCCCCTCTCACTAGCCTAGAAGGGAATTGTTTTATAGTGGTAAAATGGACTACTCATCTACAATGTTATCAAGACTATTGCAAAACTATTCGTATGATTTTCAAACTACTTAAATAGTTAATTTTGCTTGTTATTATTGTTGTTGCTACTGTTATGCTTAACTGACTATTTCGCTTGATTGACCTTATCCTCTCCATCGTCGATTAGTATTCCTTCATCCTTGAATTACCTTGTACATGAAAGAAGATCCTCTTTAAAGAAGAAAACAAAGAAGCCGTGAAATGGGCTACAAAAGCGGGTAAGGATTCCTTTGACTTATGTGGTTTTGTTCCATAGTTCACTTCGGTTCAATTGGACCAATCTAATTCAACTCAGTAGGTTCAATCCATTTTTCTTTGATCTTTTAACTTGTTTTGATTATACTATTATTTTTTAATTTTTTTTTATATGATATTAGGCTTGATCACGAATATTTTTTTTTTATGAAAGAAAGAAGAAAGGACAATAACTTCCGTCTTAAAATTTTTTAGATTAGAAGTTTGGCTAGAGTACTTTTTAGATTATTAAAGAATCCAAGCCACAATTGGGAATAATAGTATTTTAGATTGACGGTTTCTAAAGTATATTATATTTTGCATATATTTATAATTATAAGCCTTCTTATGTATATATATCGAAATATTATATTATGATTATTATCATTATAATAATAATTATTATTATCATTATTATATCATCATTATTATCATAATAATCATAATTATAATTATAATTATTATGATTATTGTGATAGTCATTCTTATCGTCATAATCATCGTCATTGTCATCGTCATCGTCATTATTATTATTATAATATAGATATAAAATTCAATCCCCAAATAGTTTAGGAAGAATTATGAGATAAATAAATAATTATTTATTTATTAATTTGTTTCATTATCATTTGGACTTAATTAACATTTATTTTTATATATTTTTCTATAATTATCAAATAAATTAATCAACTATTTATACCCATTTATTTCATTCATTTAGCACTTGTGTGGCAAATGATTTTTTTTTTATTTTCGTATTTTTCTGAAGTTCAACTCTGACCATTCTCTCTTGTTTACCCCTTTGTATTGACCGTTTGTAGATCCTAAACCATCAATAAAATTTATTTATGATTGTATTATAAAAAAAATGGTTCATTTTAGAACCCGGGGTACTTAAGATAAAAAATGTAACTACAAAAATGAAATAAGCTTTTGACCTAGCTGCAATTACAAACAACCCATGAAAGATCGATGAACACAACTTGTCCTCGGTGTCTAAGAATAAAATTCTAGATTTTTTTTGTAGAGTGGTCTATAGTTAATAAATGAAAATTAATTAGTTAAAATATTTAATTAATTTAATTTATATGATTAAAACTTATAATCATTAAGTCCATCCCGCCTAATATACTAAAATGATCCATTTAGTTGAAAAAGAAACTATTTAAATTAATATTTAATATATTAGATATATTAAATTAAAATATATTAGATATATTTGAAATTGAAATGAGATTCAAATTAGTTCGATACATATTACAATATCTTATTACATTTGATATTATTTAAATAAGATATTATGTTCTAATATATTAAATATTTAAATATATTGCTTCACAAATATTGTAACATCATTAGATTTCTATTTATCTAGAGTTGTTACCATCATTGTAACGTAATCATTTTGTGCGACAATAAGCGTTTAAACTTCATCTTGAAACATAACTTCATCTTAAAACACTGTCATGGACTTATGTGTTCGAAAACCTGTTTAAAACGACACAACAAAATACTAAATGAAATAAATAAACATTAAAAAAAGCAAACACTCTATTCTAACCTAATTCTAAGAAATTAAATATAACTACCCTATTCATGTGCCATGGTCTCGAGTTAAGATGTCATCGTCAGTCATACAAGATTGTCTTGCATTTACTTGAAATATAAGTAATACCTGGCTTGAGTATTTTAAGAAATATTCAGTAAGTGATCCCACTATTGGGGTTAGATGCAAGCACATACAATCATGAGTGAGACCTATCATATCAGTCTATATTTCTTATGTGATTGTCCTAAACATGTTAATTGGATATGTATTCACTGTTCTACACACGACCCACACGTGCGAGTATGGACCCCATCAGTTAATTCGCACACCTCCTAGGCCCCCTTTCATAGTTGGGCGAGCATTCTCTGGGAGTTATTGTTTTCGGACACCCGTTAGAAATAGCGACCGTCAAAGCATTATAATGAATATAATGATCGTTTTCCTACCTCGTAGTGTACGCGTCCATACCATCATAAAATAGGGGTATTTTCCCGATGCATGAACACACAATGATGCATGAGGTCTGTGAATGTTTGATTAATCCACCTCACCTAAATGGTGTGAAAGTTATCTTATTTATAATCAAATAAATTACAAGGATATGAAAATAGTAATAAATGGAAATAACAATAAATGGAAAGATACCTATAGTAATAAGGCAAATATTAGATATTTGCCTTATAATAAAATATCAAATATAATATATACGTGAAAGTATAATTTATTACTAAATATCCTTAACACCCCACCGCAAGCTGAGCATCGGATTTGAACGAACGTGAAGCTTGGATCTGAAAAATTTAAAGAGGTTGAGAAACACTTTTCGTGAAGATGTCAACAACCTGGTTCAGAGGAGGCGTAGAGAAGCACTTTCTTGGCCATCGAAAATTGCAAAGGGATTGCTGCTTAGCGGCGATGCTACCTTGGCTTCGGCGAGAATATGTCTAACCCATGAAGAGGGATTGTCGCTTAGCGACGATGCTGCCTTGGCTCTGGTGAGAATATGTCTAACCCCAAGAAGTAGAAGGAGAAACCTAGAGCAAGGGACAAAGACAATGTTGAAGCCGGAAGAGTCGCCACATTGGACGAAGGAGCCAATTTTGGCAAGAAGGGCAATCGGAAGAGTCGCCACATTGGGGCGAAGGAGCCAATTTTGGCGAGAAGGGCGGCGGCAACTTGGTTGGCGAAGATGCCAGTGCGGCGCCTAGATTCCAAAGGTAAATCTCTGCAAAAGGTCGATAGGCTTATCGAGATTTTGTATATTTTCGAAGAGGAATGCTGATGAAGATCCTAAGATTAGGGTTTCTGTGAAGGATGAAGGATAAAGGGAAAATTGGGAAGAAAATGAAAGAGACTATGTTTGGAAAAGGTGAGGTTGTATGTACAGAGTTTGGCGAAGGATGATTTGGAGGTCAAAAGGGTGGAGCCGAAGAGTAATCAATCGGCTCTGCATGTGGCAGCCATGACGACTGCCCCTGCGGCATCAAAGCCAGCAGTGGTAGTGGAGAAGAACAGTAGAAGATTTCAAAAGCCATTGAAAATAAGGGATCGGGGTTGTTAAACCGAAAGGGCTCTGATACCATAAGAATGTTTGATTAATCCACCACACCTAAATGGTGTGAAAGTTATCTTATTTATAATCAAATAAATTACAAGGCTATGGAAATAGTAATAAATGGAAATAACAATAAATGGAAAGATACCTATGGTAATGAGGCAAATATTAGATATTTGACTTATAATAAAATATCAAATATAATATATGCGGGAAAGTATAATTTATTACTAAATATCCTTAACAAGGTCCCAATATTTTTAATCATTGTCATGTAAGACAACACCTCTCATTTTCTTTCATATCATGTTATATTGAGGTTGTGCACCTTATCGACACATCTTGTCTTATATCATTCATATCACACATCGTGTCATATCATACATATCTCATATCATCAACATATCATGTAACATCATATACTATATCGTCAAACGTGTTACAACATAACCTTTATCATATCATCAATACATCACATCAAAACACATGTCATAACATTCACCCATCATCTCATAGTCCCATTGTTTCATAGACCTATTATTGATTTATCCTTTCATATCATTTCATAAATATATCATATTCATATCGTTTCATATACATATCATAATCATATCTTTCATAAATATATCATAGTCATATCGTTTTATAAACATATCATAGTCACATCATTCCATAAACATATCGTAGTCATATGTCAAGTATATAACACGTGCAAAACCAGGGGCATGTGTCATCATACAAACATTAATTCCTAACCGTATCGATAGTAAGATCACTTATTTTGTTGACCTTAGCCGACGTTCTCTCTAAACTCGAGTATGTTTGTATTCCATCCCTCGAAGTTGTTCCAAATATCGTCGAGAGTTATTTCCTATTAGAACATTCATCTCGTTTCATTAGTAATACGAATTTCTTATCTCAATTTAACTTATATTGAGAAAAATGACCTTATACTGATCTTAATCGTCTTAGATAAGGTCGTATTAATCCAAATGATCGAGTAATTGATATCAAAATGTCTATACCAAGCCGAACGGTCGAGTTTTGAGTTGAAAAGTTGCACCGAGCTGAGCCGAGCTGCATTGAATCGACTGAGCCAAAGAACAAGGCATCTGCTTCCGTGACACATGTAGCTGTGGGGAGAAGACGTGATAAGGCAACCCGAATTCTCAATCCAACGATCCAAGGTTTTGTTAAAGCAAGAACCTTGAATCAAAGAAATTAACAAACCTTAAACAAAATTAGAACCAACCATACGTAGGCTAAAATTAGATTAGCTCTAAGTTAAATATCTATCATCAAGATTTGTAACATTTTTCTAAAATGAGTCGCTTCACAATAGAATTTGATCAAGGTTTGATTGAATAACTTAGGTGCAATCATAAGACTTGCACGTAACTTAGAAATTACAAAAATAATACTCAAATTTTCAAGGATACAATCTTAATTTGAGCACTAAATTTCATTCACCAAAATCTATCTTTTCCGTGATAATTTGTGGGTATTTATAGTCTCCTCACCAAAGTACACCCTTTACTGATTTTGACAACTAAATTAAGAAATTAAAAATAATAAATAAAATTTTCTAACAGATTATCAATCAAGAATGATAAGTAACTTTGACAACTAACTTCCCACCCTTCCCACCCGTATAACAACTTCATCCGCTACTTCAACCGTGCAAATATTCACTTCCGAAACTTCAAATGGTCATTTCTAAATCGAATCAACTTGTAACACATGAAATAATGGTTGATCCGAGACTATCCAATTTTGTAAATGAAGAATGAATGTTTGTTGAATCTTCATGGTCTTAGATCGTGTAATAGGTCCAATTGGAACGTTTGGAACACCGTGATCCTTATCATCTTTCCCCTCTTCAAAAGGATTCATCATCTAATCAGTTAAATCATCACCTACATCAAAAGGACTCTAGTCAGCAACATTGAAAGTAGAATGTACTGAAAATTCTCCAGAAAGATCAATTTTATACGCATTATTATTAATTATTTCAAGAACTTAATAAATGTCATCCCCTCTTGGATGTAACTTTGTTTTCCTTTGAGATGGGAATCGCTCCTTGCGAAAATGTATCCAAACCCAGTCACTGGGTTGAAAAATGATTTCCTTTCGCCCTGTGTTAATTCTTAAAGCAACTTTGAAATTTTGTTTCACATTTCTCTCCACCTCTTTGTGTAATATTTTGATCAAATTGTCTTACTTGTGGGTGCTTCACTCGCAAAAATATTAGAATGAATAAGAAGCAAATCATGAGGCGGAAAGGAATTAAATCCATAAACAACTTCAAAAGAAAAACAATGAGTGGTACTGTGAATTGTTTATTATATGTAAACTCTTCAAATGGCAAACATTCATTACAAGACTTAATATTCTTAGAAATAATAGCCGTAAACAATGTTTCTAATATTCTATTAACCACGTTTTCCCATCAGGGTGGTGATGATGATATGTAGTTGAAAACAACTTGGTACCCAATTTACCCCACAATACTTTCTAAAAGTGACTTAAAAAGGTAACCTCCTTGCCACTAACAATTATTCTATAGATTCCACCTAATCTTACTATTTTCTTAAGGAATAAATCAGCAACATGCTTTACATCATCCGTCTTCTATCACACCATAAAATAAACAATTTTACTAAATCTGTTTGACACAACAAAAATACTATCTTTACCATTTTTAGCGTGCACCAAACCAAGAACAAAATCTATAGATATATTAGTCTAAGGTTTGTTAGATACATTCAAACGAGTATACAATCCATTTGGTTGTGACTTAGATTTAGCTTCTTTGCATTTAAAATATTGGCTACAAAACTTATGAACATTGTGCTTCATCTTCGGCCAAAAGAAGTGTTCATGCAACATCTTATAAGTTTTATTAATCTCAAAATGTCCCAGTAAGCTGTCACCATGTGCTTCTTTTTACCTGCAAATCTCTTATAGAGCATTTAGTAATACAAATCTTACTTTTCTTAAATAAAAATTCATGAAACATATAATAATCATCCCCAGCTCTTTTCACAAGATAAGATGCATCATCTTTATATAATTCTTTAATATACTCAAAAACAAGAATTTTTGGACTAAGAGAAGTGAAGAGATTATATCTTCTAGATAATATATCAGCTACCATATTATCTTTACCTTGCTTATATTTGATAACATACGACAATATTTCAATAAACTTCACCCACTTTGCATGCCTATGATTTAGTTTGCTATGACATTTAAGATACTTCAAACTTTCATGAATAGAGTGGATCATAAATTCTCTAAGCCATAAGTAGTATTGTCACACTTGCAATGTGCGGACTAAAGCAAACAATTCTTTACCATAGGTAGAATAGTTCAATGTTGTCCCATTTAGTTTTTCACTTAAATATATTAAAGGTTTTCCATCTTGCATCAAAATAGCATCTATGCCCAAACCACTTGCATCACACTCAATTTCAAAAGTTTTATCAAAGTCAGGCAAGACAAGTAATGGTGCACTAGTTATTTCTTCTTAAGCTCATTGAATGCATTTTGTTGCATATCCCTCCTTTAAAAACAACATTCTATTTCGCTAAATCATTCAAGGGTGCAGCTACTCCAGCCCCGTTGGTCTCCATATTCAGAGCCGGTAAACGCCGGTAGGTTGTGGCAGTGGGTCTTCGTCTCCGGTGTGGGTATCATACTGCAGCGGAGTTAATCGCCGTCGTCATGGGTCTCCCGATTTGGAGGCCGAAAACACCGTGACTGATTTTCCGCATCTCATTTCTTAAACATTTGGATTGATACTTCTTTCTTTTTATTCTAGGATTTACGGTTTCTCTGTATTTTGTTTTTTTTATGTTTGGCTCTATGTGTTTAGTCCCCTTCATTTTCTCCATTGATTTCAACATTTAGTTTTGGAAGATGATGCTTTTGATTTTTCTAGCATTTTGATTAATTTAAGAGATTTAGTTAGATTCAAGGGTGTACTTCTCATAGAATTTTGTTGTTATTTGTTTTCTTTGTAGAATTTGTTTCACTTCTTTGGCACCAACCTTTGGAGCTTAGGCTCTATTTCAACCTTTTATGAGTTACACTTTAGTAAATCTTCAAATTTTGTGGGCATCGTTTTTCCAATGTTTGTTTCAATTTATCAACATATCATCCTTACTGATCGAAGTTCCAAAGTTATGCTTTAGCAAATTTAAACACTTTCTTTCTCTTAATTGGTCAAATGTGTCATCTTTCTCGCTTTCATTCTCTGCTACTTAGAGTGAAAATGTCATATTATAGAAGAATAAAATAATGAACTCCAGTTATTTAATGGACTATTTCCTCCGATTAGAGGACCAAATTAAAGCTTTATTACTCCTTACTTAACCATTTCATTTAAAAAGACTTCATTGTTTAGTGATATCAATTATTTATTCACACCATACAGACTTATCAATGTATAAATTATTTGATTCCACTATTATTTAACTATTAGCAATGGTAAAGAAAAGACTAGTAAAAAAGTTTTTTTTTTGTTGGCTAGAGGCTTTATGAGAATCAGATCAACATCAATGTATATTTCTAGATGTTAAGCATGAATGCTTCAAATGTCTTTTTAGTTTTATGTATGAAAGTACAATTGCTTCAAATGTCTTTTTAGTTTTACGTATGAAAGTACAATTGTTTCTCCCCTCTCAAATACTTTAAAAAAAAATCATTATTTTTTCTCTTGGGTACTTTTATAACAAATTATTAATGAAAACATGAGAGATATTATTTTGCTATAAGCATAAATTACTGCACAATTTATATAAATACTCTGTGGAATGTTATTTATTTTTATTAATATTATGAATGATGTTGGTTGTCAAAGATTTGGTTTAGCTATAAGCAACTTTTACTTAGAGCAACATATGTAGTGTAATGGTAAGTGTAAGTGGACTATTTCTCATTGAAGTTGTTGTGATACTGTGCTGAGTTGCATGGTCAAACTTGTTTTCATTGGTTGTCTTGTTGTGTTATTATTCCTCAATATTGGAAGGTAGCAGTAGCACGAAGAATGTGAAGACTCCACATCAGGTATCATGTTGACATACATCTTTTTGCTTTTTGATTGTATTATTTTTTCTTTGTTGTGCAACCGCCTAGTGTCTCAAGCAAAAATTCCGCTAGGCTTCTCCTTGTAAGACAGATCTTCCCGAAGGGGAAGCATCTCATGCTCGATTACATGAGTAGGGTTCGGAGTGTACTTTCGCAGCATGGATACGTGGAACACATTGTGCACGGCGGCAAGGTTCGGTGGCAGGGCAATTCTGTAAGCCACAACCCCAACTCTTTCTAGAATCTCGAAGGGGCCTATGAACCTTAGGCTCAATTTCCCCTTCTTTCCGAACTTCAACACCCCCCCTCATAGGGGCTATCTTTAGAAACACATGGTCACCCACCTCAAATTCGAGGTCCCTTCTACGCACATCTGCATAGCTTTTCTGTCGGCTCTGTGCGGTGAGTATCCTCTACTTGATTTTCTGCACCGCTTCGTTGGTGATCCAGACCAACTCTAGTCGCAGTAGTTGCTGCGTGCCTACCTCTTCCCAAAAGACTGGTGTTCGACACCTACGCCCATACAGTGCCTCAAAGCGAGCCATCTGATTGGTCGCTTGATAACTATTATTATAGGCAAACTCCATTAAAGGTAGATGTTCGTCCCAGCACCCAGAGAAATCTAAGGAACAGGCTCGCAACATATCCTCTAAAATCTAGTTTAGCTTTTCAGTCTGTCCGTCCGTTTGAGGATGGAATGCTGTACTGAACCTCAATTGAGTTCCTAATGCTTTCTAGAGACTTTTCTAAAATTGAGAGGTGAACCTGGTGTCCCGATCTAATACTATGGACACTGGTATCCCGTGCAGGCGTACTATCTCCTTGATATATAATTGAGCCCACCGATCCACTCGATATGTGGACTTTCCTGGATTGAAGTGGGCCGTCTTGGTCAGTCTGTCCACAACAACCCAGATGACGTTGAAACCTTGCTTTGTCTTTGGCAATCCCGAGATGAAATCCATACAGACTGCTTCCCATTTCCATTGAGGAACATTTAGGGGCTGTAGCAATCCTGCTGGGCGTTGCCTCGGGGCCTTCACCTACTGGCAGGTCAAGCAATGGCTTACGAAATCCGCTAATGTCTCTCTTCATTCCGGACCACCAATAATATCTTTTCAGATCATGATACATCTTCATACTTCCAGGGTGGAACATATAAGATGTATCATGGGCTTCGGTCATAATATCTTTTAAGATTCCCTCGTCTTGGGGAACGCACAGGCGGTTTTGCCAAAGCAGACCTTCGTCTGAGGAGATAGAATACCCTGCTGGCCTCTCTGTCTCAGTCAGACTCCACACTTTACTGAGGTATTCATCAGACCTCTGAGCGTCGATAATTTTCTTTCGTAGGGTGGGTTGTATGGTTAGCTGTGTCATCTGCACAATACCACCTTTAATCACCATGTCTATTCCAGCCTTTTAAATCTCATCTTGTAGTCTTTCCTGTGTGGTGATCATCACAGAAGTATGCACAGCCTTCCTGCTCAATGCATCTGCTACAACGTTGGCTTTGCTTGGATGGTATAGGATCTCTATATCATAATCCTTTACCAGTTCCAACCATAGCCTTTGTCTCATATTGAGCTCCTTCTATGTGAACAAGTACTTGAGGCTCTTATGATCGGTAAAGACTTGTACTTTTTCCCCATACAGGTAATGCCGCCACGTTTTTAGAGCAAACACTATTGCTGCTAACTCGAGGTCATGCGTTGGGTAGTTTCGTTCATATTCCTTTAGTTGTCGAGAAGCATACGTCATCACCTTACAATTCTACATGAGCACACACCCCAAACCTTTCCCTGATGCATCACTATACACCACGAGATTACTTGACCCGTCTGGAACTGTAAGGACTGGTGCGGTTACCAATCTCTTCTTGAGTTCCTGAAAACTTTGCTCGCAAGCTGGAGTCCAAGCAAAGGGCTTTCCCTTCTTGGTTAGTTGAGTTGGCGCTGAGGAAATTTTGGAGAAATCCTAGACAAACCATCTGTAATATCTAGCTAGCCCCAGACTCACCTCTGTGACTGTAGTCGGCTTTGGCCACCTCATCACTGCTTCTATTTTAGCTGGTTTCACTGTAACCCCCTTGCTTGACACCATGTGACCCAGAAATGCTATTTCAAACAACCAAAACTCACACTTAGAGAACTTGGCATACAACTGCTGGGCTCTTAGTATTGTCAAGACTTTTCTTAGGTGTTTTTCATGATCTGCCTCTGACTTAGAGTATACCAGAATGTTGTCGATGAACACTATGACAAAGGTGTCTAAGAATTCCTCAAACACCCTATTCATTAGTTCCATGAAACCTGCTGGTGCATTGGTAAGGCCAAAGGACATAACGAGAAACTCGTAATGTCTATAACGACTTCTGAAAGCTGTCTTGGGTATATCCCCTTCTCTGACCCTCAACTGATGATACCCAACCTTAGGTCGATTTTGGAGAAGACTTTTGCTCCCTGTAGCTGATCTATTGGTCGTCAATTCTCGGGAGAGGGTACTTATTCTTTATAGTGACTTTGTTTTATTCCCTGTAATCAATACACAACCGCATGGACCCGTCCTTCTTCTTGACAAACAGAACAGGGGCTCCCCAGGGTAATACACTAGGTCGGATGAAACCCTTATCCAATAGCTCCTGTAACTATTCCTTCAATTCCCTAAGTTCTGCATGTGCTATCCTGTAAGGTGCCTTGGAGATCGCCACATTTCTTGGTTCTAAATCGATCCCAAAATCGACTTCCCTAGCTGGGGGCAAACCTGGCAGGTCCTCTGGAAAGACATCTACGAACTCCCTGATGATGTGTACCGATGAGGTTATTTGTTTGTTACCATTGTCTAAGGTCACGCTGGCTAGAAATGCACTTGCACCACTACGAATCAGCTTCTTAGCCCTTAGCGATGTTATGACGCTTGGGGCACCTTTGGATGTGGCTCCCTTGTAGGTAAAGTTATCCCCCTGACGGGAGCCTGAGAGTCACTATTCGAGTCTCGCAATCTATCAAAACGCCATTTTCGCCTAGCCAATCCATACCCAAGATGACATCGAAGTCTTGCATGCTTAACACTATCAGTGTAGCTTCGATGACACACCCTGATATTGTTACACCATCTCCCTTAACCCTATGGGTAGCTAGCAACAGCTCGTGAGAAGGGGTGGAGTAATCTCTAAAAGTTCTTTCTCTAGGTGTGCTAGCTCTACAAACTTCTCAGATACGAATGAATGCGTCGAACCCGAATCAAACAATATTAAAGCAAGATGGCCAAATACGGGTAGCGTACCTGTGACAACTGCGTCAGGCTGGTCAACTTGCCTGGCTGTTGTTGCATGGGCTACAGCTCGCCCCTGCTAATGTTGAGCAGCTTGGCCCCTATGATGCTATACTGCAGGCCAATTGACACGCTGATCGTTCCTCTGAGGGCAATCCACTGTAAAGTGCCCTCTGAGGGCAATCCACTGTAAAGACACCTATTTCTGCTCTGCATTCCCTCGTGTGAGGACGTCGCCAGTTAGGACAAAGGGTCATGTTCTGTACTGTGGCCCTTCTTCATTTATCAGTGCGGCCACGGGGCGGTCTACCAGTTATGGGGTGGATAGAGTCTGTCACCTTTCCTTAGGCTGCAGTGTGGGATGATTGTGCTGTCTCCTTGTTTCAGTGCGAGGAATGCTATCTGCATTTTCACTCTGGCAGTGATTGAGTAATATTTGTGGAGGTACACATCTTTAAACTTACACCATGTAATAAACTCTCCTTGGAAGTACGGGTGAAAGAATTGAGTCGAAAAGTCGTAGAGATCGACGCAACGGGTAACCTCCTGGATGGGTTGCCAATCGAAGAACTGATGTTTCGAGTGATCTCACTCGAAGAAAAAGTTGGCTCCTACGAGCAGTCCAAGACCGTCTGGTAGCCCCGATAGCTCTGTCGCGCACAAGGAGGGACGTGGCGAAGAGTTCGACGTGCTACAAAATACAATGATGAGTTTGTTCAATGGATTAGCTGACGAATTCAGAACAACGATCGATGACATCCAAGAAAAGATGTCCACCATGAGCACCTAAATCGAAGTGACCATGAAAGCCGTGGAGAACGTCTCGGCTGGGCAAACTAATACAAGATCCAACAAACTGAAGTTTCCCGACCCTAGACCTTTCAAAGGGAACCGAGATGCCAAAGAGTTGGAGAACTTCATCTTTGATGTCGAACAGTACTTCAAAGCCACACCGGCTTGTACCGACGACATAAAGGTGATAGTAGCCTCGATGTATCTCATAAACGACGCCAAACTTTGGTGGCGTATGAAGGTACAAGACATCAAGAATGGATTGTACACCACAGACTCGTGGGAAGACCTCAAGAGAGAGTTGAGGGACCAACTCCTCCCCGAAAACGTAGACCATCTAGCAATGGAAAAACTAATAGCCCTAAAGAAAACTGGAAGCATAAGGGACTATGTCAGACAATTTTCGACCCTGATGCTAGATATCAGGGGCACATCAGAGAAGGACAAGGTGTTCTTCTTTATAAATGGGTTACAACTGTGGGCCAAAAAAAAAATACACGAGAAAAAGGTCCAAGACCTAGCTACCGCAATTCTTAGGGAACGAGGCGAGTTACCAAAGAAAAACAACACAGGCCCCAAAGACTGGGGGCAAAACATATAAGCCGCCAGGTCATCGAAATGGAAGCCCCAACAGGCCAAACGAAGGTAACGACAGACCAAGCGGGTGGATAGATAGACCTCCTTAGAACAACCAAGTGGGGACACCTTGAGGACCTTACCCTCAAAGGAACCACCCGACAACACCTTTACAATGCATATTGTGTAAAGGCCCCCACAAAGTGTCCTAGTGTCCTCATCGGGCCCCTCTCACTGCACTCCAAGTGTCCATTCAAGAGAGCAACGACACAAGAGTCGAGACTATGCTAGACAAGAAGGAAGATCAAGACAACCCCGGAATGGGCACGCTCAAATTCTTGTCAGCCCTCCAACGGAAGGTCGACCCGAAGGAGATAATAGAGAAAGGGCTCATGTTTGTAGATGCGACAATAAACTCTCGACCGAGCAAGAGTACTTTGATAGACTCAGGAGCGACTCACAACTTCATCGCCGATCAAGAAGTCCGAAGATTGGGACTCACCATAGGAAAAGACCCTGGAAAAATGAAAGTTGTCAACTCCAAGGCCTTGCCTATTGTGGGAGTTTCCAAAAGAGTCCCCTTCAAATTAGGGGCTTGGACAGGAGAGCTGGACCTTGTCGTAGTTCGCATGGACGACTTTGACGTGGTACTTAGGATGGAGTTCCTCCTAGAACACAAAGTTATCTCAATGCCACTGGCGAAATGCTTGGTGATCACCGACCGCAATCCCACAGTAATACCTGCAAGCATCAAGCAGCTAGGTAATCTTAGAATGATCTCGACCATAAAATTTAAAAGAGGACTCGCACGAGAGGAACCTACATTTATGGCTATACCACTGATGGAAGAAGTGACTACTGAGGAAACTATCCCAGACGAAATAAAGGAGGTACTAAACAGTTATGCCGACATAATGCCAGAGAGCCTACCACAAACATTACCACCCCGTTGAGGCATTTATCACGAAATTGAACTCCTTCCCGGGGTTAAACCCCCAGCGAAGAACGCATATCGGATGGCTCCCCCTGAGCTAGCCGAATTGAGGAAACAACTAGATGAGTTGTTGACGGCAGGAGTCATCCGCCCAACAAAAGCACCTTACGGAGCCCCCATACTATTTTAGAAAAAGAAGGATGGGATGTTGCGTCTGTGTATAGATTATAGAGGCTTAAACAATGTGACGGTACGCAACAAATACCCACTGCCGATAATATCCGACTTGTTCGACCAACTTCACGGGATCAAATACTTCGCGAAGTTGGACTTATTATCAGGGTACTACCAAGTACGTATCGCCGAGGGGGACGAGTCCAAGACGACGTGTGTGACAACATATGGGGCCTTCGAGTTCCTGGTAATGCCCTTGGGCTTGACAAACGCCCCTGCTACCTTTTGCACGTTAATGAACTAGGTTTTCTACGAATACTTGGATCAGTTCGTCATAGTATACCTTGACGACATAGTTATATACAGCACAACCCTAGAGAAACATAAGGTGCACTTGAAGCTGGTATTTGACAAGCTGCGGCAGAATCAGTTGTACATCAAGAAAGAAAAATCTGCCTTCGCACATACATGCATCAACTTCCTCGGACATGTCATCAGTTGTGGACAGATCGGGATGGATAGTGATAAGATAAAAGCTATCCAAGAGTGGAAAGTCTCTACTTCCGTATCCGATGTGCGGTCCTTCTTAGGATTAGCAAACTACTATAGGCGGTTCGTCGAAGGGTTTTCACGACGAGACGCCCCCTTAACGAAGCTCCTGAAGAAAGACCACCCTTGGTCGCGGTCAAATAAATGTCAAATGACCTTTGAAGATCTGAAGGCAACCATGACGAGGGGTCCTGTCCTCGGGTTAGTAGATGTTACAAAGCCAGTTGAAATAGAAACAGATGCTTCCGACTTTGCCCTAGGCGGTGTCCTTATTCAAGAAGGCCACCCCATCGCTTATGAAAGTCGAAAGCTCAATGATGCCGAACGGAGATACACTGTCTCCGAAAAAGAAATGCTGGGTGTAGTTCATTGCCTACGAGTCTGGAGACAGTATCTCTTGGGATCACAGTTCATAGTGAAGACGGATAACAGCGCCATCTGCCACTTCTTCGATCAACCAAAATTGATGGCAAAACAAGCAGCCGATGCACTGAGTCAGAAGGGCGAACATGCGGCCCTATGCATGTTAGCCCATATTCATTCAAGTAAGATCAATGGATCGATGCGCAAAATCATGAAAGAACATTTACACAAAGACCCATCGACCAAAGCCGTCGTCGAACTAGCTAAAGTTAGAAAGACATGACAGTTTTGGGTCGAGGGAGACCTTCTAATGACTAAAGGAAACAGATTATACGTCCTAAAAACGGGAGAACTGAGGAAGAAGCTCATGCAGGAATGTCATGATACCTTATGGGCAGGACACCCTAGGTGGCAAAGAACGTATACCCTAATAAAAAAGGTGTACTTCTGGCCGAATATACGGGACGATATCATGCAGCACACCAAGACATGCCTCATCTGCCAATAGGACAAAGTCGAGAAAGCCAAAGTCTCGAGACTCTTGGAACCTCTACCTGTGCAAACAAGACCTTAGGAAAGTGTGTCTCTAGACTTCGTAACATACCTCCCAAAAGTCGGAGAATATGACCTTAGGAAAGTGGTTCTCGAAATATGCGACGTTTGTTCCCACTCCCAAATTATGCTCGGCTGAACTAACAACCCAACTATTTTTCAAACATGTCGTCAAGTTATGGGGCATTCCGTCGAGCATCATCAGTGATAGGGATTGTAGATTCATTGGCACATTTTGGACCGAACTATTCGCCTTCTTGGGAACGACTTTAAACATCTCTTTGAGCTACCATCCTCAAACCAATGGACAGATGAAACGATTCAACTGCTTGCTCGAAGAATACTTACGTCACTTCGTCGACGCTCGCTAGAAGAACTAGATACAACTGCTAGATGTTGCCCAATTCTGTTTCAATTGTCAAACGAGCTCGTCTACGGGGAAGAGTCCCTTCGAAATTGTAAGTGGACGACAACCGACCTTATCACATATTATTGATCATCCTTATGCAGGGAAAAATCCTCAAGCTCAAAACTTCACAAGAGAACAGAAGCAGACAACAGATATAGCCCGGGCATATTTAGAGAAAGCTTCCAAGCATATGAAGAAGTGGGTAGACAAGAAGCGTCGCCCCCTTCAATTCCGAGCAGGAGATCAAGTCCTCCTGAAGTTGAGACCAGAACATATCAGATTTCGCAGCCGAAAGAACCATCGACTAGTTCAAAAATATGAAGGCCCGGTTGAAGTCCTTAAAAAGATCGGGGCTACCTCCTACAAAGTTGCGCTACCCACATGGATGAAAATCCATCCAATAATTCATGTGAGCAACTTGAAGCCTTATCACCCTGACCCGGACGACGACCAACGAAATGTTATCACTAGACCGAGCATCGATCTGAAACAAAGAGATAGCAAAGAAATAGAGGAGATCCTAGCCAACAGGGTTAGGAAGATAGGAAGACCCGTACGGACGATTCGTGAATTCCTTGTCAAATGAAAGAATCTCCCTACGAAGGAAACCAGTTAGGAATGCGCCGAAGATCTGGACTCCAGCGCCACCCACATCGACAGGTTCGAAAGTAGTCGGCTGACAGGGACGTCAACTAATTAGGTGGGGGAGGATGTCACGGTCATGCTCGTCCAATAATATAACCAAATGAATCGATTAAACTAAAAACTAAGAACAAAATTGTCAACTAAATCAGGAGGAAGACAAAGAAATAAGAAAAAAAACCAAAGCAATGATTTAGTCTTTTGTTGTGTCGTTTTAAAGATGTTTTCGAAACACGCAAGTCCATGACTGTGTTTTAAGATAAACGCTATGTTTTATGCAATTTTAATGAAGTCTTCCACATTCAATGTTTATGGTACGTATACAGTAGCGACCTTAAATTAAGTAGAAAATTTCGGGTCGTTACAAAAACGATGCCCACAAAATTGGAAGATCTACTAAAGTATAACTCACAAAAGATTGAAACAGAGCCTAAGCTCCAAAGGTCGATGACAAAGAAGTGAAACAAATTCTACAAAGAAAACAAATAACATTCTAACATGTTTTATCCCAACTTACATGTATTCTAAGAAAATTTTGAAGAGATCACCCAAAACAGAATTGTTACAAGCAAAACACACTTACCACTAGAATGGACAGTAACTTTTAATTTTTTTTAAGCTTTTCTTAACATCCTATCTACAAGATTATTTTCATCCGGACATAGTTTCGATTCATTCATTTACTCATTTTCTCAGATGTCACAATCTTTAATAGTTGTAATTTATATAACGATACATATGACTCTGGTCGAGGTAGTTAAGGTCATTCCATGAAAAGATTAGTTAATTCCACAAGGGTTTGAAGCTACCATAGTTGGCCTACTTTTCAAGGAAGATATAAAAGTTATAGAGTCACCATATTTGTTAAATAAAATGTGTATATAAATACAGACTCTACAATGGAAAATGAGCAAACCAACTCTACGTTCAAACACATAAATTTAGTATATTATAACACTGATATTTAGGAGATGGCGAACTTCTCTTGCTCCCTCTTTGTTCTTGTCCTGGTTCTCTGAGATACGTATGGTTGTTTAGATGTCTTTAAGTTTTGTGTTGTAAGCCTGGATGGGTATTAAAGCATGTATAACTTTGAAAATTTGTGCAGCTGGTTGGATGGTGCCTCTAGCAACCCACGCAAAACAATGTGATGTGAAGATGTTCAGATATGCATGCGACACCACTGGATGTCACCAAAAGAGCCTAGAGGTTTACCCAAATTCAACATCTCAATGTGTTGAAACTCCTAAATTTCCCACCAACTTTTCTTGCCATTGTTTCTTCCCTTGTGAAGAAAATTGAGTTTTGATGTGATGCTCTTCTTTTCCTTGTACTAATCCACATATTGTAATGCCCTAAAAGTCAACACGTTTCCTAAATAAAATGGTTGGTGACTTTCCTGTTATTCAATTTGTTATTATGGTTGCTAGTAAACAGTGTGTATAAAATAAGATGAAAACCAACTACCCTAACACCGGCTCCATGGTCTTCATGCGTCACTTCCGTTATCCATAGAAGGATGTCTTGCTTTTATCTGAAACGTAGACATATCACATGACTTAAGTACTTTAAGAAACACTTAGTGAGTGACTTCACTATTAGAGTCGTGAAATACAAATATATGCAACATATTTATTAATTCAAAAAAGTTATTATATTATTATTATTAAATATTTTAAATGATTAAATAACTTTTTTATGGAAGGAATTCACATCGTTATCCATATAGTAAATATATAAAATAGCTGTTAATATAACAAATAATGATATTGACATAATAACCTTAATGGCTCTCATCCAAGACAGAAAAAAAAGTTGTAACTTATCATAATTGGCTACTTTCCAAATAAAAGACAAATTAACTTAATGGGTTGCCTTATTTGAAACCAAATATTTTTATATAAATCTTAGATTAAAAATGAAAGTATCCTACACCTTTCAATCACAAATCAATTTCAGTGTATCATTGCTTTTTATACGAAATGACAAAGTTTTCTTGCTCCCTATTCTTTATTGGCTTCCTCCTTTTCTCCGGTTTGTTTTTTAGATTTAGAAACATCTTATGAACTTTCAAGAATTCCATTTTAATAACTATTTGATTTTTGACAGCTGCATGCATGTTGCCGGTCAATGCAATACAATGTGAAGAGAAGTTGTACGAAGGATGCGTACCTAAAGACTGTAGCGAGAGATGTTTACAAAAGTTTCCCAAATCAACATCTGAATGTGTTCCAATTGGACAAATCCCATTTAACTATATTTGCTATTGTTTCCATGATTGCTAGAAGGTGATTAATTCTCGTTTTTATCACGGTCTCTATTAAATAAAACGGTTGAATGTCTCTATGAATTCAACCAATCCCCTGAACTATTCTATTTTATTTTTGCTTTTGTTGTTGCTTCCATGATCGCTAGAAAGTGATCAATTCTGATTTTTACCCGTCTCCATTAAATAAAATTGTTAGATGCCTCTATGGATACAACTTTTTTAGCATAATTCTCCATTTCATTCCTTCTCACCTATCTTAATTTGAACAGCTAACTTGACCTACTAATATCATGTGTTATAATAAAATAAATCCAGCGACTTTTAGAAAAGTTGCAAGAAGAGAAAGTGAATATGTATATTCGGTCACGATGTTTTTTAACAATTAAACTACTAATTTTGATATAATTTAATTTATAAGCTACCAAATCGTGTCTTACAAGATTTACGTTTCATAACTTGTAACATCATCAGTAAAATATTAGATGAAATATAGTATTTTTGTTAGAAAGGAATATTATTATGAAATACAATATGTAACGTATGGTTGTTATAATAAATAATTGACAATTTGATTCAACACTTTCTCATCGATCTTTATCTTTAATCATAAATGAAATTATTTGTGGATAGGTTGGTGGATTCAATTGGTATATTAACATAAATTAGTTATTAATAGAAATACATATTTTTTTATTTACAAAAATAATCGGAGGGAATATAATTCGAGAGTTCTCGAAACAATCCCAAGGTCATTTATAATTAAATTTGCGGCATAATAATACTTTATTTTTTAATTTAAAAGAACTTTTGATTTAAATAAGACTAGCACTCAAACAAAAAAAATTAAATTAAATAAGTCTTTTTTTTTTTTTTAATGGATATGGAGGCTCAATTTTTTTTTTTTTTTTTTTTACTAAATTATAAAAAAAAATTATTTTATTATTAATAGCTATTTTAAATTATTAAATCACTTTTATTATTATTATTATTATTATTAATTTTTGTAGGGAAAGAATTCATATATATATATATATCTCGAGTAGATAAGTAGTGAATGTAAATTTAATCTTTTGGTGGATAATATACGTCTTAATAGTTAACTATATTTAGGTAAAAAAGGGATAGTTCTACAATGTTACATTGTCTCCATTCATTCACATTTACTCCTTTATTCAAGTGTCACAATCTTTAATAGTTGTAACTTATAGGACCATACATACTACTCTGGTCTAGGGAGTTAAGGTCATGCCATGAAAATATTAGTTACATTCCAGAGGAGTTTGAAGCTACCATAATTTCCCTACTTTCTAATGAAGATATAATAGTTATTGAGTCACCATATTTGTCAAACAAAATGTGTATATAAATACACTCTACAATGACAAATGAGCAAACCAACTCTACATTCAAACACATTAAATTTAGTATATTATAACACTGGTATTTTAGGAGATGGCGAACTTCTCTTGCTCCCTCTTTGTTCTTGTCCTGGTTCTCTCAGGTACGTATGGTTGTTTAGATGCCTTTAAGTTTTGTGTTGTAAGCCATGATGGATATTAAAGCATGTATAACTTTGAAAATTTGTGTAGCTGGTTCGATGGCCTCTAGCAACCCACGCAAAGCAATGTGATGTGAAGATGTTCGAATATGCATGCGACATCATTGGATGTCACCAAAAGTGCCTAGAGGTTTTCCCAAATTCAACGTCTCAATGTGTTGAAACTCCAGAATTTCCCACCAACTTCGCTTGCCATTGTTTCTTCCCTTGTGAAGAAAAATGAGTTTTGATGTGATGCTCTTCTTTTCCTAGTACTAATCCACGTATTGTAATGCCCTAAATCCACACGTTTCCTAAATAAAATGGTCAGGTGACATTGCTATTATTCAATTTGTCATTATGGTTGCAAGTGAAAATTTTGTATAAAATAAGATGAAAAGCAACTACCCTAACACCAGCTCCACGGTCTTCATGCATCCCCTCTGCCATCCCTATAAGGATGTCTTGCTTTTACCAGAAACGTAAAAATAACACATGACTTGACATCACTTTGAGTAGCAGAGAAAGAAAGCGAGAAAGATGACACATTTGACCAATTAAGAGAAAGAGAGTGTTTAAATTTACTAAAAGCACAACTTTGGAAAGAAAGTGTTTAAGTTTAGGAAATAACAAATTGTTAAACATTTTCTTATCCTACTCTTTTCAAAGTTTATGAATATGTATGTTTTTTTAAAAGTTTAGGTTGCGACAGTGGGCCTTTGTCTCCGGTGTGGGTCTCATAATGCAGCGGAGTTAAACGCCGCCGTGCATCTCTCGATTTGGAGTTAAAAAACACCGTGGACTGGTTTTTCACATCTCTGCCGAGGGCATTTCTTTCGAGTGACTTAGAACAGGAATTGGCTGGTGGTTGGTGTTCTCAGTATTGAAGATTGTTCGGAAATGATCGTAGATTTATAAGTAAAGAATACATCTCTAGGAGCCCGAAGCAAACCTATGAGAAAATCTCATGTTCAAAGTGGACAAATATCATATACCATTGTAGAGATTCGTGATTCTTAACAGGGTTATCAGACCATGAACTTAACTTAGCTATGTCGAACAAAGAAATTGTTAGCCTCAAAATTGTAGTCAAAAGTGTCGAACAAAGGGTGTATTTTGTTCAAAGGCTCCAAAGAAAGTAGTCGAGCCTCGATTAAGGGAAGGTTGTTCTAGAAATCTACGGGCTTCAGGGGTGGCTCTATGATGTACTTAATTAGACGGGAGACTCTGTGATCATGGATTTATAAGCGAGGATGTCAAAACAAAGTCTCAAGAGTTAACTCAAGGAGGTTAAAACAAAGTCACTGGAGTTAACTCAAACAAGACAATATAATACTATTATAGACAATACCATAGCTTTATTTCAATTCATAAATTCATGATTCTCTCATCAACTTTATTATCATTCATAAAATTTTTAAAACCAAATCTCTTCAAACCACCAAAGAATCATAAGGCTTTTCCCCAATATAGTTGCCAGGAGGATCGTAATTGCAAACAACAAACTGAGAATTAGCCTTACAGGGCACTCTAGCACATCCAAGTCGGACCGAGCTTCGCCACACCATCTGAGTGTAGTGCCCACATTCACCACCCACGCATTTATTCGACGCATGATCATACAACGGCTTCTCGTTCGCCCACAGCTTCACCGCATCCACCCCGGTGAACTCAGGGTAGTACCCAGCGGCTATGTTTTCCCCGTACGGCCCGGTTGAGTGAATCATGGCACAGTCACCCTTTCTTTTTTCCGCATAGGCTTGAGCGTACGCGGCCACGGTATTGCTCCATTGCATGGGGCCAACGCCGACCTGGGCTCGAGCGCGGTTGTGAAGCGCGAGATAGTCACCGGGGGCGTTTTGAGCGTTGGTTAGGGCGAGGAGGAACATGAAAGTGGCCATGATTGGAAGGGTTTGGGTCCACATAATTCCGATGAGAGATGAGATGAAGATTGAAAATAAGGGAAGGATTTATATAGAGATGAAAAGCATAATATGGAATGTGACGGGGGAAAACGATGAATTATGAACTAATTTTGTCATGCATCAGGCTTGCAAGTTCAATCGGAATGAATTTGTTCGGGCTTTCCATGTGTAATTAAGAGGTTTTTGTTTGGATTAAGTTCAAATAAATGAAAATTTTCTAGATTTAGTTAGTTTATGAATTTTTTTTAGGATTAATGGAACTTAATCTACCCAGATTATGGTTAATTTTAAAAGATACATTTTTACTTGCCATGTCCGTATATATTTATTGCTTTATTTAATTTAATTTTATTTTATTTATTCTTCCACCACTTTTTATTAAATATATTGTAAAATTTAGTGGCTTAATTAAATATTGTAAAATAAATAAATAAGGTTAATATTCTACCTAAATTGTGAGTAAATGAAATCAACTAAATTAACCCAAAAATTTTATGATCGAGTTAGATTGGGTTTATATAAGGAGAATTTCTTAGAAATGTTTATGACTAATTGAGTTATGGATTTTTGTATTTTTTTTCTTTTTAAAAAAATAAACGTAAATTAAAACATAGATCAGTGGATGAAACAGAACCTCCGACCTAATTTAACATTTTAATTACTATTGAGTTATATTCACTTTACTATTATTATAAAATAATAATAATAATAATAATAATAACCTTAGAGAAATTAGTTAAAATAAAAAATTATTTATAAAAACCCTTTTATAGCTAATCTAATTCCAACATATTGTAACTTCCAACCCAATAAAATTTCTCAAATAAAATAAAGTTTTCATTTCAAAAAATTAGAGGATTAATTTTATGTCTTTGACTTCCATGGATCCTACAAAAAAAAAAAAAATACAAACAAAAAAAAAATAAATAAAAATAATGCTGAAAGCTAGATGATTAAGAACCATAAAGTGAGAAAGAGCAGAATTTGAACTTCTCCCCTCTCAATTAAATTTCAAAACATGCTTTTTTTTTTTTTTATGGAGAAAAAAAATTGATGATTGTTTACCCATCACACAATTTTTACTCCGAGAGAAGAATTGAGCTGTGGTAAACCATCCACCATTTCTTTTGCTCAAGAGTCTTCCATATCTACAGTGTTAAAGTTGTTAAATATATTTTGTGATTGTATTGAAACAAGTGGATGCTACAGGCCGTGATATAGCATGCAGTACGAACATTCGATTCAAAGGCATCTTTGTCTCCATGATTAAGCCTCTCAGGATGAAACACCTCGCACGTTCCATTTTGAAACAAAATGGTAAGCCCCTTTGATTGCAATTTCCCAATACTCAACAAATTGTTCTTCAGCTCTGGTACATAGGTATGATTCCATTAACTTGTAGCCGTACATTACTCTTTCCTGTTACAACCATGCTTTTGTTGTTGCCCAACTTCAAGCAATCTCTAAAACTTCCATCAAAATCTAAAAAAATATTTCTTCTTCCCACACATATGATTGCTACATCCTGAGTCAAGAAACCACAAATCTTCTCTATTGGCCTTATTCATATTCACGTAAGCTGTCAACAGCATATCTTCTTGAATCTCTGCATAGTTTGCCTCTTTCTCCTTGCTTTGAGATTCCCATTGAAAATGTCCTAGCTTGTGACAATTATAGCACTCCACTGTGGCCCTGTTGAAGGTTTGTCTGCCTCGTTCCCTTCCTCTGCCTCTAAAACTTCCACGACCTTGACCCCTTGCTCTAGATTGTTCACCATGAGTGATATTCAAAGCGTGGTCTTCTTCAACATGAGAACTCATGCGTTGTTCATGTACAAGAAGGCTGCTTTGCAACTCATTAATGGTTAAGATGGTTGTATCCTTGGACTCCTCAATGGAACACACAATATAATCAAACTTGGGGGTCATAGATCTCAGAATCTTTCTGACTACTTCAACATCTTCTTTGTTCTCACCATTTAGTTTCATCTTGTTGGCTATGCTAAGGGTCCGAGCAAAATACTCATTCACAGATTCTCCTACCTTCATGTGCAGCATTTCAAACAACTTCCGAAGAGATTGCAAATGTGCACGCTTTACCCGTGTCGAACCTTGATATTTCTACTTCATAGAATCCCATATGTTTTTTTTTTTTTTTTTTTTTTTTTTTTTTTGTATCCTTGTTGAGGGTTGTCTCCATGATCGAACGATCTAATGCTTGAAATAGATAATTCTTTGCTTTCAAATCTTTCAATTTATGATCTTCAATGTGCTTCTTCTGGGTATCTGTTAAAAGGATGTGTCCTATTGCTGTGGGAATCCCATTCTCCACCAAACCAAGTACTAAAAAAGTTTTCCATGAGCATTACCCAATGATCATAGTACCAATCCAATTTCAGTACTAAATCAACCTTTCCCCACTTCTCTCCACTAACCTCTCATCCCTCCCCACAATTATCTCTTTCATTTGGTCGTTATTGCCTCTCTTCATTTTGTCCTTACACCAGACAGTAATAGATACGTCAAAAAAGAAATAGAAAAACAATAATGGTGAGATTTATTTGAGGGAAAAAAAAATGAGAATGACCTTTACCTAGTTGAGATTCACGGGAGATTTAGGTGAAGATAGATCTGATTAATAAGGTATATATTAAATTTTCATTTTCTTTTATCCTATTTTTTTTTAGAAATGACCGCCAATTATAGTTAGATCTTCATTGAATTATTATAATGGTTTAGCTCTGAGTTAGAAAGTAAGTGTCAATCATTTATACCAATGCTAGTAAATCACATCAGATTAATAATATTAGATTAAATGTATATCAGTAGCCAAATTAATAGATTAAAAATAGAATGACCAAGAAAATTTGGAATGCATGAGAACTGAATTAAAAGGTAACAAAAAAAAAAAAAAGAATTAAAAACTACAAACTAAATATAGAGAAAAAGTTAAATACAGAGAAATCGAGAGAGTAGTAAAGCACATGATAACTTGAAATAGTTGTATCTACTTTTTTTTTTTATACAACACTAACCATGGAAAATAAGATTTTTAATAAAAATATGATTATAAATATATAACATTTCAAGACTTTTAACAATGGATCAATGTAAATTAGAGAAATAATTTTGTAGAGTTCAAACTTGAAACTGATGTCATGGGCTCATGTAGGTTGACTCGGATTTCAAAGGACGGAATCGAACTTTCATTAAAGATATATTCGTGACAATGACTTAAGCTAGCTAGGTAAGTAGCCTTACAATCGACATGGTTATATTTGATGTTGACACGTGCCTGTGGTTCTGCACGTGTCATATATACTGATATGTGTGAATTATCTGTGAATCGGTATGCTTATATTATGTTTATGTTATATTATAATATGTGAATGATAATAATTGTGGTACGATGTGTTCAAGGATATGTTTGAGATAGGATACGAGAAGGATGCACAAAACAAAATGTAATGATAGTAGTAAGATTTATTCATGAAACGTTAAGGTTAGGTTACGTACCAGAGTGCTATGGATAGAAGAGATTGTTGAAAGAATATGGTTAGGATATGGGTAGAAAGTGATAGGTTTGTGATAGATTGATAGAACGATAGCGTTAGGATACGTTCCTGTGATGATATGACTAAGGTACGTTCACGTAACGATATGACTGTGATAGGTATAAGAACGTTAAGGCTATGATAAGTTAGGGAACAATATGACCACGAAGTGTTTACGATACTCAATGTTTATGATACGATATATTGTGATGTGATGTGTCATGTTTAGATTGTTTTGTGTGACCATTGAGGTAATTGTTGTATGAATTCCACATTATAAAATGACATGTTAAAAGCATGGAGCATTATGTTATGTTTTCTAAATTGTATGTATACAACATGTTATGAATGACATGATATCACGACAAATGAAATGAAATGTAACCCCGTTAGGATTATGTATGATACGTAGACTAAAAATGAGAAATGACATGTTAAGCATGAAAGATGATAGCGGGATTATATTCATTAATGATAAAAGTAGAAATATTGGGGACCTCATGCATTATGTGTGCTCATGCATTTGGAGGATACCCATATTCCAAAACAAGGGTACGGACGCGTACATCCAATGGCAGGACAACGATCGTTATGTTTTGCATAGCGCTGCAGTGACGGTTACTAGTTCTAACGGGTGTCGGCCTAAGGAGACCCAAACTATGCTCGCCCGACAAGGAAAGTGAACCAGCAGTGTGCGAACTGGCTGGTGAGCCCGTACTCGCACGTATGGGCTGTGTGTAGAGTATATGGTACACGTCCAAATTTACCGGTTAGAACAGCACCGTAGGAAGACAAATTGAAAGATAGGTCTCATCATCTCATTTGCATGTGATTGTTGCATTTAACCCCAATAGTGGGGTCACTTACTGAGTATTGCTACTACTTTTTCAGGTTAAGGCAAGGCATTCCTATATGGCTGATGACGGCATCGCAACTCGAGACCATGGCACATGCATAGGATAGTGGTATTTATTTTCTTAGACTTAGGCTAGAATAGGATGCTTTAAACTTAAACGCTTATTTATTTTATTTCAGGTCTTTTGTTGTATCTTTTTAAAGATATTTTCGAAACACGTAAGTCCATGGTTGTGTTTTAAGATAAAGGTTATGTTTTATGGAATTTAAATGAAGTATTCCGTATTTAATCTTTATGGTACGTATACAGTAGCGATCTTAAATTGAGCAGAAAATTTCAAGTCGTTACAGTGGTCTTCAGAAGAAATCCTCTTTAAAGTGCAAGAATTAAATGGGATAGGTTAGATATGACAAACTCGCCTAACTCTTAGATTGTAACTTCATGGTTTTTCTTGAGCTTTTTAATTGCAACTCTATTTGGGGAAGTGGGATTTAGAAATTTTTCTGTAATAGCCCAAAAAAATAAATAAACAAATAAACAAATAAAATAGTTAAAATAATAATAATAAATAAATGAAGAAGAAGAAAAAAAAAGAACAATATTTCCCCACTTCTCTCCACCAACCTCTTATCCCTTCCTACAATTATCTCTCCTCGACCCATCCTTACGCCAGACAGTAACAGTTATTGAAACAGAAAATCAATAATAGTCACATTTACTTGAGAAAAAAAAAAAAAAAAAAAAAAAGAATGACCTCTACCCATTCACTCGAGATGTGAAGATAGATCTGATCAATATATATATATATATATATTAAATCTTCATTTTCTTTTATCCTATTTTTTTTTTAGAAATCGCAACCAATTATAGATAGATCTTCATTGAATTATTACACTGATCTATCTTTGAGTTAGAAACTAAATGTCAATTATTTATACGATTCTAGTAAATCAATTATTTATACGATTCTAGTAAATCAGGCTAGATTAGTAATATTAGATTAAATTTTTATCAGCAGCCAGCCAAATGAATAGATTAAAGATAGAATGACCAAGAAAACTTATGAATAGGAAACAATGCGATAAGGAAATAGGAAACACCAAGGGAAAGATTTGGAAATAGAGATCCATTGCAAATTTGGAA
Source organism: Cucurbita argyrosperma subsp. sororia (assembly GCA_018691285.1). Classification (NCBI taxonomy): domain Eukaryota; kingdom Viridiplantae; phylum Streptophyta; class Magnoliopsida; order Cucurbitales; family Cucurbitaceae; genus Cucurbita; species Cucurbita argyrosperma. The sequence continues at coordinate 13,952,074 of CM031884.1, read as the reverse complement.
TACATGATAACAGAATTAAAAGGCAAAGATTTGGAAATAGAGATCCAGAATTAAAAGGCAACAGATAAAAAAAAAAAAAAGAGATTAGGGAATTAAAAACCACAAACTAAATAGGGAGGGAAAGGTAGACCGTAAATACAGAGAATAGTAAAGCTCAGAATAAGTTACCTGTATCTACTTTTTATACAACAGTAACCATGAAAAATGAGATTTTTAATAAAAATATAATTATAGATATATAACATTTCAAGACTTCTAACAATGGACCAATGTAAATTAGAGAAATAATATTGTAGAAATTCAAACCCGAAACTAATGTCATGGGCTCATATAGGTTGACCCGGATTTGAAAGGACGGAATCGAACTCTCATTAAAGATATATTCGTGACAACGACTTAAGCTAGCCAGGTAAGTAACCTTACTACCGGCATGGTTATATTTGATGTTGACACGTGCCCTGTGGTTCTGAACGTGTCATATATATATTTATATGTGTGAATTGTCTGTGGATCGATATGCTTCCTATATGTTATGTTATGTTATAATATGTGGATTGTACGATAATAATTATGGTACGATGTGCTCAAGGAGATGTTTGAGATAGGATACGAGAAGGATGCACAAAACGAAATGTAACGATAGGAGTAAGATACGTTCATGAAACGTTAAGGTTAGGTTACATACCGGAGTGCTATGGATAGGAGAGATTGATGAAAGAATACAATTAGGTTATGGGTAGAAAGGGATAGGTTTGTGATAGATTGATAGAACGATGGCGTTAGGATACGTTCTGGTGATGATATGACTAAGGTACGTTATGTAATGATATGTCTGTGATAGGTATATGAACGTTAAGGCTATGATAAGTTAGAAAACGATATGACTATGAAGTGTTTACGTTATGACTTGTTTATGATATGATGCATTTTATGCTAGGTTATTGTGCTTAAGTAGGTAGTTATGTGAACGTGAATGTATGCTTTTAGTCTGATGTGATGTGTAATGCATGTAACGATGTGTGGTCCTTGAACGATTATGGCTTGTTTGTATGAATATTTGAATGTAACTGCATGAATTGTATGACATGAAATACGGTAAATTGCACGAAACATAACCCTGCTAGTAATATGTATGATATGTAAAGAAATGAGAATGAGAATGACATGT
>CM031884.1:13924061-13948306 GCA_018691285.1 Cucurbita argyrosperma subsp. sororia | reverse complement strand
CTCTAAAACTTCCACGACCTTGACCCCTTCCTCTAGATTGTTCATCATGAGTGATATTCAAAGCGTGGTCTTCTTCAACATGAGAACTCATGCGTTGTTCATGTACAAGCAGGCTGCTTTGCAACTCATTAATGGTTAAGATGGTTGTATCCTTGGACTCCTCAATGGAACACACAATATAATCAAACTTGGGGGTCATAGATCTGAGAATCTTTCCGACTACTTCAACATCTTCTTTGTTCCCACCATTTAGTTTCATCTTGTTGGCTATGCTAAGGGTCCGAGCAAAATACTCATTCATAGATTCTCCTACCTTCATGTGCAGCATTTCAAACAAATTCCAAAGAGATTGCAAATGTGCACGCTTTACCCGTGTCGAACCTTGATATTTCTACTTCATAGAATCCCATATGTTTTTTTTATATCCTTGTTGAGGGTTGTCTCCAAGATCGAACGATCTAATGCTTGAAATAAATAATTCTTTGCTTTCAAATATTTCAATTTATGATCTTCAATGTGCTTCTTCTAGGTATCTGTTAAAACAATGTGTCCTATTGATGTGGGAATCCCATTCTCCACCAAACCGAGTACTAAAAAGGTTTTTCATGAGCATTACCCAATGATCGTAGTACCAATCCAATTTCAGTACTAAATCAACCTTTCCCCACTTCTCTCCACTAACCTCTCATCCCTCCCCACAATTATCTCTTTCATTCAGTCCTTATTGCCTCTCTTCATTTTGTCCTTACACTAGAATGTAATAGGTACGGCAAAAAAAAGAAATAGAAAAACAATAATGGTGAGATTTACTTGAGGGAAAAAAAAAAAAAAGAGAATGACCTTTACCTAGTTGAGATTTAAGTGAAGATAGATCTGATTGATTAATAAGGTATATATTAAATTTTCATTTTCTTTTATCCTATTTTTTTTAGAAATGACAGCCAATTATAGTTAGATCTTCATTGAATTATTATAATGGTTTAGCTCTCAGTTAGAAACTAAATGTCAATCATTTATACAAATGCTAGTAAATCACATCAGATTAATAATATTAGATTAAATGTATATGAGTAGCCAAATTAATAGATTAAATAGAATGACCAAGAAAATTTGTGAACAAGAATACTGAGATAAGGAAAGGTTTGGAAACAGAAATCCACTAGAAATTTGGAATGCATGAGAACTGAATTAAAAGGTAACAAAAAAAAAAAAAAAAGAATTAAAAACTACAAACTAGAGAAAAAGGTAAATACAGGGTAAATCCAGAGAAATCTAGAGAGTAGTAAAGCCCAGGATAACTTGAAATAGTTGTATCTACTTTTTTTTTTTTTTATACAACAGTAACCATGGATAATAAGATTTTTTAATAAAAATATGATTATAGATATATAACATTTCGACATTTAACAATGGATCAATGTAAATTAGAGAAATAATTTTGTAGAGTTCAAACTTGAAACTGATCGTTATGTTTTGCATAGCGCTGCCGTGACCGTTACTAGTTCTAACGGGTGTCCGGCCTAAGGAGCTCCCAAACTATACTCGCCCGACAAGGAAAGTTGACCAGCAGTGTGCGAACTGGCTGGTGAGCCCGTTCTCGCACGTATGGGTTGTGTGTAGAGTATATGGTACACGTCCAAATTTACCGGTTAGAACAGCACCGTAGGAAGACAGATTGAAAGATAGGTCTCATCATCTCATTTGCATGTGATTGTTGCATTTAACCCCAATAGTGGGGTCACTTACTGAGTATTGCTACTACTTTTTTCAGTTAAGGCAAGGCATTCCTGTATGGCTGACGACGGCATCGCAACTGTATGGGATGACGACGGCAAACTCGCAACTCGAGACCATGGCACAAAGTGCATAGGATAGTGTGCTACTACATTTTTCAGGTTAAGGCAAGGCATTCCTGTATGGCTGACGACGGCATCGCAACTCGAGACCATGGCACATGCATAGGATAGTGGTATTTATTTTCTTAGACTTAGGATAGAATAGGATGTTTTAAACTTAAACGCTTATTTATTTTATTTCGGGTCTTTTGTTGTGTTGTTTTAAAGATGTTTTCGAAACACGTAAGTCCATGGCTGTGTTTTAAGCTAAAGTTTATGTTTTATGGAATTTAAATGAAGTCTTCCGCATTCAATGTTTATGGTACGTATACAGTAGCGACCTTAAATTAAGTAGAAAATTTTGGGTCGTTACATTTTCAACACTTGTTTCTTTCACAAATTTGTGGGTAGTCTTATTTAGAAGATGTAGGAATAAGTTTGAAGGGAAATAATCCAATATAACTCTCGAAGTTGGAAGAAATTTAAGAGGAAGAGACCCAAAATCTAAACTCTTATGACTTGTGATTGGAGCCTGGCCAACTCTTGTTTCTTTCTCCAAATGATTCCCCCAAACTCCATAATTTGTAGAGGGAGCTTGAGCTAACTTTGAAACATTGAGAACCACTCTAAATTTAAAATCTCCAACTTTCTAGAGTTTGAAATGCTTACACATTTATGGGTTGTCTGACTTAATCTTCAAATGTTAGCAGTTGAATGTGATGAGTTGTAAATCTTTTAGAGATCCTATCTAAATTTGGAAGAGAGCCTATAGTTGGTTTTTTAGATTCATTAGATTTTTTATAGGGTGTTGATTCTAAAATAGGGAAGGACTTTCTCATTTTTGGAATTTAATTCAAAGTTCAAGGCTCATTTAGTAATTTTTCATTTTTTATAATTATTTTATTCAAAAAGATATAAATTTTTTCTAAAAATATAAACTATTAAAATATTTTATTAAAAAAAATTATTTTATTTATTCCACTTTTTTAAATATAAACTATTCACCCTATGGATCATTTTTATTTACCTATAAGGAATTAAACGGAGGATGTTCCTTTCTAAGTCTTTTCCAAAGACCTTAAGGCCTTAAAATTCTTTAGGGCATTGGAAACAAACATCTTTTGTAGACACTTCGAACAATCCTTGAGTCTCATAATCCTTCCTTTGGATCCTTTAAAACCATAATGACAAATTGAATAACAGCAAAGTCACATGACCATTTTATTTAGGAAATGTGAGGAATTAAGGCATTAGAATAAGTGGATTTGTAATAGCCAAAAATAAATAAACAAATAAACAAATAAAAATAATTATAATGAGGTAGTTAAAATAATACTAATAAATAAATAAATAAATAAAAACAACATTTCCCCATTTCTCTCCACTAACCTATCATCCCTTCCCACAATTATCTCTCTCTCAACCCATTGTGATGCAAGAAAGTAACAGTTACTGCAAACAAACAAGAAAAACAATAATTGTCAGATTTACTTGAGGAAAAAAAAAAAAAAATGAGAATGACCTTTACCCAGTTGAGATTCGATGAAGATTTACGTGAAGATAGATCTGATCAATAAGGTTGAAAAGGACGGAATCAATTTCATTAAAAATATATTCGTGACAACGACTTAAGCTAGCCAGGTAAGTTACCTTACTATCGGCATGGTTATATTTGATATTGACACGTGCCCTGTGGTTCTGCACGTGTCATATATATTGATATGTGTGAATTGTCTGTGGATCGATATGTTTCCTATATGTTATGTTATGTTATAATATGTGGTTTGTATGATAATAATTATGGTACGATGTGCTCAAGGATATGTTTGAGATAGGGTATGAGAAGGATGCATAAAACGAAATGTAACGATAGGAGTAAGATACGTTCATGAAACGTTAGAGTTAGGTTACATACCGGAGTGCTATAGATAGGAGAGATTGATGAAATAATACGGTTAGGTTATGGGTAGAAAGGGATAGGTTTGTGATAGATTGATAGAACGATAGCGTTAGGGTACGTTCTTGTGACGATATGACTAAGGTACGTCACATAATGATATGTCTGTGATAGGTATAAGAACGTTAAGGCTATGGTAAGTTAGAGAACGATATGACTATGAAGTGTTTACGTTATGACTTGGTTATGATATGATACATTGTATGCTAGATTATTGTGCTTAAGTACGAAATCATGTGAACGTGAATGTACGTTATTAATGCTGCTTAGTGACGATGTGTGGCCCTTGTACGATTATGGCTTGTTGTATGAGTATTGGAATGTAACTGAATGAATTGTATGACATGAAATACGATAAATTGCATGATACATAACCCCGCTAGGAATATGTATGATATGTAACGAAATGAGAATGAGAATGACATGTGAGCATGAAAACGTGACACGGGGTTATGTTCATTAAATGATGACTGTAGGATTAGTAGGACCTTATGCATATTGTGTGATCATGCATTTGGGGGGATACCCCTATCCCATCATGAGGGTACGGATGCGTACATCTAATGGCAGGACAACGATTGTTATGCCCTGCATAGCGCTGCCGTGACGGTTTTAGTTTTAACGGGTCCCGGTGGGCCCCAGAGCATGCCCACCGGCTAGGGACAGTGGCCCAGCGGTGTGCGAACTAGCTGGTTAGCCCATACTCGCACGTATGGGCTGCGTGTAGAGTATATGGTACACGTCCACGATTACCTGTTAGGATTACACCGTAGGAAAAACGAAACGAAACGAAACGAAAGATAGGTCCCATCATCTCATTGCATGTGATTGTTGCATTTAACCCCAATAGTGGGGTCACTTACTGAATATTTCTTTAAATACTCAAGCCATGTGCTACTACATTTTTCAGGTTAAGGCAAGGCATTCCTGTACGGCTGACGACGGCATCGCAACTCAAGATCATGACACATGCATAGGATCATGGTAGTTATTTTTTTAGACTTAGGATAGAATAGGATGTTTTAAACTTAAACTCTTATTTATTTTATTTCGGGTCTTTTGTTGTGTCGTTTTAAAGATGTTTTCGAAACACGTAAGTCCATGGCTGTGTTTTAAGATAAAGGTTATGTTTTATGGAATTTAAATGAAGTCTTCCGCATTCAATGTTTATGGTACGTATACAGTAGCGATCTTAAATTAAGTAGAAAATTTTGGGTAGTTACATTTTCAACACTTGTTTCTTTCACAAAGTTGTGGGTAGTCTTATTTAGAAGATGTAGGAATAAGTTTGAAGGGAAATAATCCAATAAAACTCTCGAAGTTGGAAGAAATTTAAGAGGAAGAGACCCAAAATCTAAACTCTTATGACTTGTGATTGGAGCCTGGCCAACTCTTGTTTCTTGCTCCAAATGATTACACCAAACTTCATAATTTGTAGAGGGAGCTTGAGCTAACTTTTTAACATTAAGAACCACTCTGAATTTAAAATCTCCAACTTTCTAGAGTTCTTGTCGGAAATGCTTACACATTTATGGGTTCTCGACTTAATCTTCAAATGTTAGCTGTTGAATGTGATGAGTTGTAAATCTTTTAGAGATCATATCTAAATTTGGGAGAGAGGCTATAGTTGGATTTTTAGATTCATTAGATTTTGTATAGGGTGTTGATTCTAAAGTAGGGAAGGACTTTCTCATCTTTCGAATTTAATTCAAAGTTCAAGGCTAATTTAGTAATTTTCCATTTTTTTATAATTATTTTATTCAAAAAGATATAAACTTTTTCTAAAAATATAAATTATTAAAATATTTTATTAAAAAAAATTATTTTATTTTTTCCACTTTATTAAATATAAACTATTCACTCTATGGATCATTTTTATTTACCTATAAGGAATAAAAAACCGAGGATGTTCCTTTCTAAGTCTTTTCCAAAGACCTTGAGGCCTTAAAATTCTTTAGGGCATTGGAAACAAACATCTTTTGTAGACACTTTGAACCATCCTTGAGTCTCATAATCCATTCTTTGCATCCTTTAAACCATAATGACAAATTGAATAACAGCAAAGTCACATGACCCTTTTATTTAGGAAATGGGAGGAATTAAGGCATTAGAATAAGTGGATTAGTATAAGGAAAAGAAGGGCATCACATCAAAACTCAATTTTCTTCACAAGGGAAGAAACAATGGCAAGCATAGTTGGTGGGAAATTTAGGAGTTTCAACACATTGAGATGTTGAATTTGGGTAAACCTCTAGGCACTTTTGGTGACATCCGGTGGCGTTGCATGCATATTCGAACATCTTCACATCACATTGTTTTGCGTGGGTTGCTAGAGGCAACATCCAACCAGCTGCGAAGAATTTCAAAGTTATACATACTTTAACACCCATCCAGGCTAACAACACAAAATATAAAGGCATCTAAACAACCATACATACTTGAGAGAACCAGGACAAGAACAAAGAGGGAGCAAGAGAAGTTTGCCATCTCCTAAAATATCAGTGTTGTAATATACTGAATTTTATGTGTTTGAATGTATACTTAGTTTGCTCATTTGCCATTGTAGAGCCTGTATTTATATACACATTTTGTTTGACAAATATGGTGACTCAATAACTTTTTATATCTTCGTTGGGAAGCAGGCCAACTATGGTAGCTACAAACCTCTATGGAATTAACTAATCTTTTCATGGAATGACCTTAACTACCTCGACCAGAGTAGTATGTATCGTTGTATAAATTACAACTATTAAAGATTCTTACATTCGAGTAAAGGAGTAAATGAATGAATCAAGACTACGTCAAGATGAAACTAATCTTGAGGATAGGATGTTAAGAAAAGCTTAAAAAGATTTAAAATTACTGTCCATTCCAATGGTAAGTGTGTTTTGCTTGTAACAATTCTATGTTGGGTGATCTTTTCAAAATTTTCTTAGAATGCATGTAAGTTAGGATAAAACATGTTAGAATGGCTCGTGTTGGTCTATGGGAATAATCTTCACACTTACAACCGAGGAATAAGCTATGTACTTGTAGTTGGACTCTTGTACCCTGTAAAACAAGTTGTGTTCATGTATGTTATCACTACAATCAAGTCAGATTATGAATTCTTTACGAACTGTTTGTAACTATAGTTAAATTAAAAGTTTGTTTTACCCTTGAATAAGAACTACTGAATTTCTAATTAACAATTTTTTTATAAACTAAGTCATACCAATGAGAGGGCGTGCTCTCATTGTTCAAGTTTACAAAATGGTAGATATATTGAATCGGTTGTGAAAGTCATTCTCACCCATGCAAATCAAATACAAGTTTCCCGTAAGGAAGAGTTCATAACTCACTCAAGATTAAAATCGCATCACATATGATCATATTCCATGAAATATTAATCTTCTCAATCAACACATTTAGAAGAAGAGATTAAATATTTCTTAATTCAATCTTAAATATTTTTTGCTTTTCAAAGCTAATATTCCAATCACAAAATAACAAATAGATATTTTGTGCTTTGAACTTCCCCTTAAGATTTTCCACATCTTGGTTGACACACCTTTCGGTGTCTAGGTCTGATACCATTCGTAATAGCCCAAGCCCACAACTAGAAGTTATTGTCCACTTGGCCCGTTATGTACCGTAGTCAACCTCACAGTTTTAAAATGTGTCTACTAGAGAGAAGTTTTCACACGCTTATAAGGAATGCTTAGTTCCCCTCTCCAACTAATGTGACTATATCGCAACATATGTTGGGGTCATTAAATGCAAAATTTGGAATAACCAACTCCTTATATGACTTCTTTCAAATTACCCCCACAACTCAAAAGAATTATGTCAAATCAACACATAATGAAGGACAAAATAGAAATTTAATACAAATTTAATGGCAAAATAGGTAGGTAAGGATGGTCCCATTAGAGCCCCTCTTATTATGTTGCATAGATATAATAGTTGTAGAACCATCGACTTGTTTTCCACCTAAATATATATTATATAGGGTCCAATCTCCATTATTAAGAATATATATATATATTTACTATATGGATAATTAAGTGAATTTGTTGAACAAAAAAAAAAAAAAAAATTTAATAATTTAAAATATCTATCGAAGTAAATATAATAACTTTTTTAAATAATAAATATGTTGCATATATTTGTATTTCACGACTGAGTCACTTACTGAATATTTCTTAAAGTAAGTCATGTGCTATTTTTTTTCGTTTCACGTAAAAGCAAGACATCCTTATATAAGTGACAATGGCGACGCATGAAGACCATAGCGCCGGTGTTAGGGTAGTTGGTTTTCACCTTATTTTATACACAATTTTCACTTGCAACCATAATGACAAATTGAATAGCAGCAAAGTCACCTAACCATTTTATTTAGGAATGTGGGGAAGGGCATTAGAATACGTGGATTAGTACAAGGAAAAGAAGGGCATCACATCAAAACTCAATTTTCTTCACAAGGGAAGAAACAATGGCAAGCAAAGTTGGTGGGAAATTCCGGAGTTTCAACACATTGAGATGTTGAATTTGGGTAAACCTCCAGGCACTTTTGGTGACATCCAGTGGCGTCGCATGCATATTCGAACATCTTCACATCACATTGTTTTGCGTGGGTTTCTAGAGGCACCATCCAACCAGCTGCGTAAAATTTCAAAGTTATACATACTTTAATACCCATCCAGGCTTACAACACAAAACATAAAGGCATCTAAACAACTATACGTACCTGAGAGAGCCACGACAAGAACAAAGAGGGAGCAAGAGAAGTTTGTCATCTCCTAAAATATAGTGTTGTAATATACTAAATTTATGTGTTTGAATGTAGAGTTGGTTTGCTCATTTGCCATTGTAGAGCCTGTATTTATATACATATTGTATTTGACAAATATGGTGAGCCAATAAGTTTTATATCTTCATTGGAAAGTAGCCAATTATGGTACGTACCTTCAAACCCCAATGGAATGTAACTAATCTTTTCATGGAATGACCTTAACTACCTCGACTAGAGTAGTATGTATTGTTATATAAATTACAACTATTAAAGATTCTGACATCGAGTAAAGGAGTAAATAAATGAATCGAGACTATGTCCGGATGAAAATAATCTTGAAGATAGGATGTTAAGAAAAGCTTAAAAAAAATTAAAAGTTACTATCCATTCCAATGTATAGTGTGTTTTGTTTGTAAAAATTCTATCTCTTCAAAATTTTCTTAAAATGCATGTAAGTTAGTACAAAATATGTTGGAATGATTCGTGTTGATCCATGGGAAAAATCTTCACTCTTACAACCGAAGAATAAGTAACGTGACTATATGGCAGGAAATATTGGGATCGTTAAGTGCCAAATCCGAAAGAGTCATCCTCATTGTATAAATTTTCTCAAATGACACCTCAACTCAAAGAATTATATCAAATCAACACTGGGAATGGAAAAATAGATATTTAATAAAAAATTTAACAGTAAAATAAGTAGGTAAGAATGGTAGTAGAACCATCCCTTTTTCACTTAAATATAGTTTAGCTATTAAATTTAGATTCTAAAAAAAAAAAAAAAAAAAATAGCTCAAAAAATATTTGAATGGGTTCTATAAAAAAATAATAATAAATAAATAAAATAAAAACAATAAATAAATAAGTGATTTAATAATTTAAAAGAGCTATTAACAATAAAATAATTTTTTTTATAATTTAATTAAAAAAAATTTGAGTTTTTGAGTCCCCATTATCCATAAAAAAAATAAAAATAAAAACTTATTTTATTTTTTATTTTAGTACTCGTCTTATTTAAATCTGAAATTATGAAAAAACAAATACAAATCATTCACGAGATCATCAAATTCTAATGAAAAATATTTTTGCATTAAATTACAAATAATATTGGGTTGGAGTTCATTCTAGAACGTATATATTCCCTCGGATTATTTTTGTAAATAAAAAAAATATTTATTTTTATTAATAACTAATTTATGTTAATATAGGGATTGAATCCACAAACTTATCAACAAATAATTTCATCTATGATTAAAGATAAGGATGGATGAGTAAAGGAGCAATGGAGGGGAGTGTAACGACCCAAAATTTTCTACTTAATTTAAGGTCGCTTTAGTTGGTATCAGAGCTCTAGGTTATAGATCTTGTAGACTAGCCTACGATGTAGGCTTGACATGTTCCATGGTCCCACCGTCGGTGCCCCGTCTCCGTCAGGTATGTCTTGCGTAAGATAAGAAAATGAAATGTCGTTGATTGTGTATGTTGTTATTGCTTGGTCATTATAAAATATAACTCATAAATGGACTTTTACTCTTTTGATTGTATTATAACTTACATTCATGTTAGCTTAATTTGATATTTATTTTAATTTAGAATACACTATGTTTTACCTTGCATGGAATGTGAATGTAAATTGTTGTATTGATGATGTTTAGATTTATTGAGATTGTTGCTAGCTTTAATTTTAGTAAGCTACTAAATGTTAGTGTATGTGTGAAAATGATTTTGCTAAGCAAGATCATATGTTTTAGTTAGACGTCTTGAACTTATATAAACTACACAGTTTTATGACCATCGGGATGGGAAGGATTGTACCAATGTATACTGAAGAGTAAGTAGTTTCAGATGAAATAAAATAACCTAAGAAGCTTGATAGATATAGTATACTATAGATATTAAAAGTGGTAGTGTCTAAAAGAAAATTTTATAACTTTGTGTGATCATGCATTTGGGGGGATACCCCTATCCCATCACAAGGATACGGACGTGTACATCCAAATGGCAGGACAACGATCGTTATGCCCTGCATAGCGTTGCCGTGACGGTTTTAGTTTTAACGGGTCCCGGTGGGCCCCTAGAGCATGCCCACTGGCTAGTGACAGTGGCCCAGCGGTGTGCGAACTAGCTGGTGAGCCCATACTCGCACGTATGGGCTGCGTGTAGAGTATATGGTACACGTCCACGATTACCTGTTAGGATTACACCGTAGGGAAAACGAAACGAAACGAACGAAACGAAACGAAACGAAAGGTCCCATCATTTCATTTCATGTGATTGTTGCATTTAACCCCAATAGTGGGGTCACTTACTGAGTATTTCTTTAAATACTCAAGCCATGTGCTACTACATTTTTTCAGGTTAAGGCAAGGCATTCCTGTACGACTGACGACGGCATCGCAACTCGAGATCATGGCACATGCATAGGATAGTGGCATTTATTTTCTTAGACTTAGTATAGAATAGGATGTTTTAAACTTGAACATTTATTTATTTTATTGCGAGTATTTTGTTGTGTCGTTTTAAAGATGTTTTCGAAACACGTAAGTCCATGGCTGTGTTTTAAGTTAAAGGTTATGTTTTATGGAATTTAAATGAAGTCTTCCGCATTCAATGTTTATGGTACGTATACAGTAGCGACCTTAAATTATGTAGAAAATTTCGGGTCGTTAAGGAAGAGTTGAAACAGATTGTCTAATTATTTACTATAACAACCATAGGTTACATATTATATTACATAATAATATTCTTTTATAAAAAAAAAATACTATATTTCATCTTTCACTAATGATGTTACAAGTTATGAAATGCCAATCTTTTAAGACGACAATTTGGTAGCTTATAAATTAAGTTATATTTAGATTAGCAGTTTAACGGTTAAAAAACATCGGGACAGAATATATATGTTCTCTTTCTCTACTTACAATTTTTCTAATAGTTGTTGGGTTTATTATAACACATTATATTAGAGGTCAAGTTAGCCGTCCAAAGACAATGAAAGTTTGAATTAAGACAGGCGAGAAAGGAATGAAATGGAAAATTATGCTAAAAAAAAGTTGAATCCATAGAGGCATCCAATCATTTTATTTAATAGAGACGGGTAACTACCCTATTCCTGTGCCATGGTCTCGAGTTAAGATGTCATTGTCAGTCTTACAAGATTGTCTTGCATTTACCTGAAAAGGAACCTAAAAGAGCTTTGCCACCATCCAATAAAGAAACGTCTACAATATAAGTAACACGTGGCTTGAGTATTTTAAGAAATACTGAGTAAGTGACCCCACTATTGGGGTTAGATGCAAGCACATACAATCATGAGTGAGACCTATCATATCCGTCTATATTTCTTATGTGACTATCCTAAACATCTTAATTGGATATGTATTCACTGTTCTACACACGACCCACACGTGCGAGTATGGACCCCATCAGTTGATTCGCACACCTCCTAAGCCCCCTTTCATAGTTGGGCGAGCATTCTCTGGAAGTTATTGTTTTCGGACACCCGTTAGAAATAGCGACTGTCAAAGCATTATAATGAATATAATGATCGTTTTCCTACCTCGTAGTGTACTCGTCCATACCATCATAAAAGAGGGGTATTTCCCCGATGCATGAACACACAATGATGCATGAGGTCCCAATATTTTTAATCATTGTCATGTAAGACAACACTTCTCATTTTCTTTCATATCATGTTATTTTCATCCTAGCTTTCCATGCATAAATTGAGGTTGTGCACCGTATCGACACATCTTGTCTTATATCATTCATATCATGCATCGTGTCGCATCGTGTCATATCATACATATCTCATATCATCAACATATCATGTAACATCATATACTATGTCGTCAAATGTGTTACAACATAACCTTTATCATATCATCAATACATCACATCAAAACACATGTCATAACATTCACGTATCATCTCATGGTCCCATTGTTTCATAGACCTATTATGGATTTATCCTTTCATTCATTTCATAAATATATCATAGTCATATCGTTTCATATACGTATCATAATCATATCTTTCATAAATATATCATAGTCATATTGTTTCATAAATATATCATAGTCATATCGTTTTATAAACATATCATAGTCATATTGTTCCATAAACATATCGTAGTCATATGTCAAGCATATAACACGTGCAAAACCAGGGGCACGTGTCATCATACAAACATTAATTCCTAACCGTATCGATAGTAAGGTCACTTACTTTTTTGACCTTAGTCGACGTTCTCCCTAAACTCGAGTATGTTTGTATTCCATCCCTCGAAGTTGTTCCAAATATCGTCGAGAGTTATTTCCTATTAGAACATTCATCTCGTTTTGTTAGTAATACGAATTGCTTATCTCAATTTAACTTATATTTAGAAAACGGACCTTATACTGATCTTAATCGTCTTAGATAAGGTCGTATTAAGCCGAATGATCGAGTAATTGATATCAAAATGTCTATACCAAGCCGAATGGTCAAGTTTTGAGTCGAAAAGTTGCACCGAGCTGAGCCGAGCTGCATTGTATCGACTGAGCCGAAGAATTCGGCATCTGCTTCCGTGACACATGTAGCTGTGGGGAGAAGACGTGATAAGGCAACCCTAATTCTCAATCCAACTATCCAAGGTTTTGTAAAGCAAGAATCTTGAATCAAAAAAATTAACAAACCTTATACAAAATTAGAATGAACCATTAGATTACCTCTCAGTTAAATATCTATCGAGATTTGTAACCTTTTTCTAAATTGGGTAGCTTCACAGTTCAATTTGAAAGGTTTGATTGAATAACTTAGATGCAATCATAAGACTTGCATGTAATTTAGAAATTACAAAAATAATACTCAAATTTTCAAGGATACAGTCTTAATTGGAGAACTAAATTTCATTCACCAAAATCTATTTTTTACGTAATAATTTGTAGGTATTTATAGTCTCCTCACATAAGTTAGTCACCATTCAAATATGACTAAAGAAGTTAGTCACCATAATTTACTCCCACCCTTCTAAATCTCAACAAAAAAAAAAAAAAAAAAAAAAAAAAAATAAAAAAAATAAATAAATAAATAAATATGATTTTCACAACTAACTTCCCACCCTTTTCTGACGGCAATAAATTAACAAATTAAAAATAATAAATAAAATTTTGTAACAGATTAAGAATGATAAGTCACTTTGACAACTAACTTCCACCCCTATAACAACTTCATCCGTACTTCAACAGTACAAATATTCACTTTCGAAGCTTCAAATGGTCATTCCTAAATCGAATCAACTTGTAACACATGAAACAATGGTTGAACCGAGCATATCCAATTTTGTAAATGAAGAATGAATGTTTGTTGAAAATTCATGGTCTTAGATCGTGTAATAGGTCCAATTGGAACGTTTGGAACACCGTGATCCTTATCATCTTTCCCTCTTCAAAAGGATTCGTCATCTAATCAGTTAAATCATCACCTACATCAAAAGGACTCTAGTCAGCAACATTGAAAGTAGAATGTACTGGAAATTCTCGAGAAAGATCAATTTTATAGGCATTGTTATTAATTATTTCAAGAACTTAATAAATGTCATCCCCTTTTGGATGTAACTTTGTTTTCCTTTGAGATGGGAATCGCTCCTTTCCAAAATGTATCCAAACCCAGTCACTAGGTTGAAAAATGATTTCCTTTCGTGCTGTGTTAATTCTTAAAGCAACTTTGAAATTTTGTTTCACATTTCTCTCCACCTCTTTGTGTAATATTTTGATCAAATCTGTCTTACTTGTGGCTGCTTCATTCACAAAAATATTAGAATGAATAAGAAGCAAATCAAGAGGCGTAAGGGAATTAAATCCATAAACAACTTCAAAAGGAAAACAATGAGTGGTACTGTGAATTGTTTATTATATGTAAACTCTTCAAAGGGCAAACATTCATTACAAGACTTAATATTCTTAGAAATAATAGCCCTGAACAATGTTTTTAATATTCTGTTAACCATGTTTTCCCATCAGTCTCATGATGATATGCAGTTGAAAACAATTTGGTACCCAATTTACCCTGCAATACTTTCTAAAAGTGACTTAAAAAGGTAACCTCCTTGTCACTAACAATTATTCTATAGATTCCACGTAATCTTACTACTTTCTTAAAGAATAAATCAGCAACATGCTTTACATCATTCGTCTTGTTGCATACAATAAAATAAACAATTTTACTAAATGTGTCTGACACAACAAAAATACTATCTTTACCGTTGTTAGTTTGGTGATTGTTGGTGTACACCAAACTAACAACAAAATCTATAAATATATTAGTCTAAAGTTCATTAGATACATTCAAAGGAGTACACAATCCATTTGGTTGTGATTTAGATTTAGCTTCTTTGCATTTAAAATATTGGCTACAAAACTTATGAACATTGTGCTTCATCTTCGGCCAAAAGAAGTGTTAATGCAATATCTTATAAGTTTTATTAATCTCAAAATGTCCCAGTAAACTGTCACCATGTGCTTCTTTTTACCTGCAAATCTCTTATAGAGAATTTAGGAATACAAATCTTACTTTTCTTAAATAAAAATACATGAAACATATAATAATCATCCCCAGCTCTTTTCACAAGATAAGATGCATCATCTTTGTATAATTCGTTAATATACTCAAATACAAGAATTTTTGGACTAAGAGAAGTAAAGAGATTATACCTTCTAGATAATATATCAGCTACCATATTATCTTTACCTTGCTTATATTTGATAACATACGACAATATTTCAATAAACTTCACCCACTTTGCATGCCTATGATTAGTTTGCTATGACATTTAAGATACTTCAAACTTTCATGAATAGAGTGGATCATAAATTCTCTAAGCCATAAGTAGTATTGTCACACTTGCAATGTGCGGACTAAAGCAAACAATTCTTTACCATAGGTAGAATAGTTCAATGTTGTCCCATTTAGTTTTTCACTTAAATATATTAAAGGTTTTCCATCTTGCATCAAAATAGCATCTATGCCCAAACCACTTGCATCACACTCAATTTCAAAAGTTTTATCAAGGTTTTGCAAGACAAGTAATGGTGCACTAGTTAATTTCTTCTTAAGCTCATTGAATGCATTCTCTTGCATATCCCCCACTTAAAAACAACATTCTATTTCGCTAAATCATTCAAGGGTGCAGCTACTCCGCCTCGTTGGTCTCCATATTCAGAGCCGGTAAATGCCGGTAGGTTGCTGTAGTGGGTCTTCGTCTCCGGTGTGGGTATCATACTGCTGCGGAGTTAATCGCTGTCGTCGTGGGTCTCCCGATTTGGAGGCCGAAAACAACGTGACTGGTTTTCTGCATCTCCGCCGAGGGCATTTCTTCCTGGTGACTTGGTACAGCAATTGGCTGGTGGCTGATGCTCTCAGTGTTGAAGACGGTTCGAAATGATCATAGATTTATAACTAAAGAATACATTTTCATTAACATGACTTCGTGTGGGCGCTTGAAGCAAACCCATGATGTTATGTTCAAAGTGGACAAATATCATATAACATTGTAGAGATTCGTGATTAGTAACATGGTATCAGACTATGAACTTAACTTAGCTATGTCGAACAAAAAAGTTGTAAGCCTAAAAATCGTAGTCAAACGTGTCGAACAAATTGTGTATTTTGTTCAAGGTCTCCAAAGAAAGAAGTCGAGTCTCGATTAAAGGGAGTTTCTTTTAGAAATCCATAGGCTTCAGGGGAGGCTCTATGGTGTATTTTGTTCGAGGGGAGGCTCTATGATCATAGATAATCTATAGGCTTCAAAGGTGGCTCTATGTGGTGTACTTAATGAGAGGCGAGACTCTATGATGATGAGTTTATAAGTAAGGAAGTCAAAACAAAGTCACAAGAGTTTATGCTCTAGACAATATAATACTATTGTAGACAATATTGTAGCTTTATTTCAATAAATAAATTCATGATTCTCTCACAAACTTTATTACAATTCATAAAATTTTTAAAACCAAATCTCTTCATACCACCCAAGAATCATAAGGCTTTTCCCCAATATAGTTGCCAGGAGGATCATAATTGCAAACAACAAACTGAGAATTAGCCTTGCAGGGTACTCTAGCACATCCAAGCCGCACCGAGGTCCGCCACACCATCTGAGTGTAGTGCCCACATTCACCACCCACGCATTTATTCGACGCATGATCATACAGCGGCTTCTCGTTCACCCACAGCTTCACCGCATCCGCCCCAGTGAACTCAGGGTAGTAGCCCGCGGCTATGTTTTCCCCGTACGGCCCGGTTGAGTGAATCATGGCGCAGTCACCCTTTCTTTTTTTCGCATAGGCTTGAGCGTACGCGGCCACTGTGTTGCTCCATTGCATGGGGCCGACGCCGACTTGGGCTCGAGCTCGGTTGTGAAGAGCGAGGTAGTCACCGGGGGCGTTTTGAGCGTTGGTTAGGGCGAGGAGGAAAATGAAAGTGGCAATGAAAGCGGCCATGATCGGAAGGGTTTGAGTCCACATAACTCCGATTAGAGATGAGATGAAGATTGAGAAGGAGGGAATGATGTATATAGAGATGGAAAACTTAATATGGAATGTGATGGGGAAAACCATGAATTATGAACTAATTATGCCATGCTTGGGAATTCAAAGAGAATAAATTCATTCTCGCTTCCATGTTTAATTACGGGCTAGATTTTTGTTTTGATTAGGTTCAAAGAAGTGAAAATTTTCTAGATTTAGCTAGTTTATGAATTTTTTTTTTGGATTAATGAAACTTAATCCACCTGATTATGGTTAATCTTAAAAGATACATTTTTACTTGTAGGTATATATTTATTGTTTTATTTAGTTTCATAATTTTATTTATTTATTCTTCTCCAATTTTTTAAAATATATATTAAAATTGAATTGGTTAATTACATGTTCAAAAACAAGTAAATAATGTTAATATTTTCTTAAAATTCTGAACGGAGGAGCAATAATATGGAGAAGCATAAAGCAAGGTTGCATTGTGAAGCAGCAAAAGAATCTGTATGGCTTAGGAAGTTCTTAACTGATTTGGAAGTCGTTCCAAATATGCATCTTCCCGTCACTCTTTATTGTGATAATAGTGGAGCAGTTGCAAATTCAAAAGAACCAAGAAGCCATAAGCGAGGAAAACATATTGAGTGCAAATATCATCTCATAAGGGAGATTGTGCAACGAGGAGATGTGATCGTCACACAGATAGCTTCAGAGCACAACATTGTTGATCCATTTACAAAGCCCCTCACGGCTGAAGTGTTTGAAGGGCACCTAGTGAGTCTAGGACTACGAGTTATGTAATCTAAGGCAAGTGGGAGAAAAGGCATGAGTATGCGATGCCCTAGTTTATTGTATTTCTCTCTACTCGACGTTATAAAATCCCACTAGAGTTTTAGTCCAAGTGGGAGTTTGTTGGGTTTTATGCCTTAAAACTCATAGTTTGTAATAAAAAACATATTCTATTTTCAATAAAGTTATTATTGTTGTTTATTCAGTAAAGATTGTTATTGAATAAAGTGAACTTAAAGATCATTAATCTAAATCCAATAAACTAAGAACACTCTGGCTATAGTATGAGTACTTGAACTATATGTAGAGACATAAGAGTGGATCAAGTTCAAGTATATAGTCAAAATGATCTATAGTATAAGGATAAGGCTGAGTACCTTATTCTGAGGACACTATGGATGCGGCCCACTTTTGTATATGATATAAATAATGTGATCACTAAATTGTACATGTGGAGACATGTGAGTGGGGGCGTCCTATGCAATGAGTATTGCATAAGATCGGACCATGAAGAAAACCACTCTCACTTTATAATGTCGTTTACTGTTGAGACTGATTTTCTTTTCATTCGATAACCTAGGTAACTCGGTTTTAATCCTGAGCTAACCATGAACTCCTGTTTATTCAGAATTATCCTTGGATTTGCATGGGTGAGAGTGGCTCTAGTTCGCCGACTCAATAGGCTTCCCATTTCAGGGGTAAGACTGGGTGAATGGCTGGGGACGTGGGGTGCAAGATGGAATTCCCTCCTACCCACTTTTAGGGATAGAAGAGAGGTAGTTCCCTTAAGCACTGACTCTAGGTCTTGAACAAGGGGCCCCACCCTCTCATTAGCCTGAGAGGGATTTGGTTTACTGGTTGGACCACAAACCAATTGTTCATTAGAGGATCAGTGAGACATTAGGAACAAGAAGTAACTTTAGGGGTAAAACGGTAAATTGACAAGCTCTAGTTACGAACAACCTGTGAAGGATCGACTTACTAATCATGGTTATATCAAATGGACAGAAATATATCTATAGTGAGGGGAGTGCAACTACTAGGCTATAGTGGAATGTCCTAGTAGTTAACGAATGTTGGTTAACAAGGTTAATGAGTTTAGCCAGTTAATCTTGGATCGTTGGAGCCCATGATCTATAGGTCCATTAGGTCCCTTGCTAGCTCATATCGGACTAAACCATAAACAGTGTGACGAGTGAGTTCGAAGTGTTCGAATTTAAATTAGGGAATATGCGTTACATATATACGATATATTTAACCGCATTTTTTTTTATTTACGAATTAAACAAAAAGAGAGAATCTGAGATATTTAAATAAGATTTAAATATCTTAATCAATTATGTATCAGAATTGATTGGGATTGACAAATGAATTAATATTAAATATTAATTAAATAGTTTAATTAATCATTTAATGTTACTTTAATTTGAAATTCATTATTCAAATTAATTGTTGAATTAAAATGAAGAAAGTCAAAATGTTGACTTCATTTAATGGAAAAATCCATGCTAGTGGAATTTTGAGGTGTCAAAGTTTGGTTTAACCAAAACTTGCATGCTTGCCGATAAACCCCACAAGTTTGAGTGGAATTTTGAGAGTCAAAATTTGGTTAACTGAAACATGCATGCTTGCCACATAATCCCAAACATTTGAGTGAATTTTAAGTGTCAAAATTTGGTGATCTCAAATTGCATAAACATGCAAACTGACTCTTTAAATAGAGTGATCATGGTACATGGAAGGTCTTCTTCTTCTTGTGAAAAACCTTGAGAAAAACCTCTCACAAACACTCTCTTCACATATACAAAATCCCTCCCAAGTTTAGTCACTCACCGGATTCCACAATCTCCTAAGGCCGGAGGATAGTGGAGAAGACACTAGTGGTGGTTCGAAACCGGTTCGTGAGGAAAAAGGAGTTTTTGAACTACAAAAGGTTAGTATTTAAACTCATTAAGTTTTAATACTTATGAACATGCTAGTTATTTACTATAATTGATGTTCTAAAAGTGCCTAAGATCCAAATTGCTTCCGCATGTGTTATATTAACACCATCAAGTATATCTTAATTAATTGAGTTATGTGCAGCAGAGCTAATTGCCGTCGTGGGTCTCCCGATTTGGAGGCCGAAACATCGTGACTGTTTTTCACATCTCGGTCGTGGGCATTTATTCCCGTTGACTTCAAACAACATTTGACAGCTATTATGGGAGCTATTCTCCGTGTGTAAAATTTTTAAGAGAGAGTCTTTAAGAAATGATCATGAATTTATAAATAAGGAATAATCTCACAAGACAACAAGCAGAAAGTACTAATCTCAAACTATTAATCTCAAACTAGACAGTATCATCAATGTAGAGATGGATGGTTCCTAAAACTTGGTAATTCTCCATTTATTTTTGCAGTATTGGTAAGAAAGCACATAATATCATACCATTACGAAGATATTGTCCACTTTGAGTTCACCTCAATGGACCCATGATCGTTCCCTAAATTCGCCGAATGGGACTTTGATCCAAGTCCACTTTGAGTTCACCCCAATGGACCCATGATCATTCTCTAAATTCGCCGAGTGGGACTTTCATCCAACACCTCTCCTCGACTCCTTTTCTTTTCCTTTTTCTTTTGGAGTTCTTTGTTCGACATCTGAGGATTCTATTGACATGGCTAAGTTTAGGGCATGGCTAAGTTTAGTGGTAGAGTGTGGTAGAGTCCGCTAGTGGCTAACCCAATTGACTCACTTGGTTGCACTACGATTAGTCTGACTTGATCCATTAAACTTTCCATTCTAACCCATAAATTCATCATTTTTAAAATAGTAGTTGAATAGGTTAAATTTTTATATTAAAAATTGTTAATTTTTTGAAAGTTGGAGACTTTTAGACACTTTTAAAATAACAAAAACATTTTCTTATCCTACTCTTTTCAAAGTTTAGGAAATAATAAATTGTTAAACATTTTCTTATCCTACTCTTTTCAAAGTTTATGAATATGTATGTTTTTTTTAAAAGTTTAGGTTGCGACAGTGGGCCTTTGTCTCCGGTGTGGGTCTCATAGTGTAGCGGAGTTAAACGCTGCCGTGCATCTCTCGATTTGGGGTTAAAAAACACCGTGGACTGATTTTTCACATCTCTGCTGAGTGCATTTCTTTGGAGTCACTTAGAACAGGAATTGGCTGGTGGCTGATGTTCTCAGTATTGAAGATTGTTCGGAAATGATCGTAGATTTATAAGTAAAGAATACATCTCTAGGAGCCCGAAGCAAACCTATAAGAAAATCTCATGTTCAAAGTGGACAAATATCATATACCATTGTAGAGATTCGTGATTCTTAACATGGTTATCAGACCATGAACTTAACTTAGCTATGTCGAACAAAGAAATTGTTAGCCTCAAAATTGTAGTCAAAAGTGTCGAACAAAGGGTGTATTTTGTTCAAAGGCTCCAAAGAAAGTAGTCGAGCCTCAATTAAGGGAAGGTTGTTCTAGAAATCTACGGCCTTCAGGGGTGGCTCTGTGATGTACTTAATTAGACGGGAGACTCTATGATCATGGGTTTATAAGCGAGGAGGTCAAAGCAAAGTCACAAGAGTTAACTCAAGGAGGTTAAAACAAAGTCACTGGAGTTAACTCAAACAAGACAATATAATACTATTATAGACAATACCATAGATTTATTTCAATTCATAAATTCATCATTCTCTCACAAACTTTATTACCATTCATAAAATTTTTAAAACCAAATCTCTTCAAACCACCAAAGAATCATAAGGCTTTTCCCCGATATAGTTGCCAGGAGGATCGTAATTGCAAACAACAAACTGAGAATTAGCCTTACAGTGCACTCTAGCACATCCAAGTCGGACTGAGCTTCGCCACACCATCTGAGTGTAGTGCCCACATTCACCACCCACGCATTTATTCGACGCATGATCATACAACGGCTTCTCGTTCGCCCACAACTTCACCGCATCCGTCCCGGTGAACTCAGGGTAGTACCCAGCGGCTATGTTTTCCCCGTACGGCTATTGAGTTATATTCACTTTACTATTATTATAAAATAATAATAATAATAATAATAATAATAACCTTAGAGCAATTAGTTAAAATAAAAAATTATTTATAAAAACCATTTTATAGCTAATCTAATCCCAACGTATATTGTAACTTCCAACTCAATAAAATTTCTCAAATAAAATAAAGTTTTCATTTCAAAAAATTAGAGGATTAATTTTATGTCTTTGACTTCCATGGATCCTACAAAAAAAAAAAAAAAAAAAAATACAAAAAAAAAATAATAATAAATAATGCTCAAAGCGAGATGATTAAGAACCACGGGGAATTTGAACTTCTCCCCTCTCAATTAAATTTCAAAACATGCTTTTTTTTTTTTTTTTTTCATGGACAAAAAATTGATGATTGTTTACCCATCACACAATTTTTACTCTGAGAGAAGAATTGAGCTGTGGTAAACCATCCACCATTTCTTTTGCTCAAGAGTCATCCATATCGTGTTAAAGTTGTAAAATATATTTTGTGATTGTATTGAAACAAGTGGATGCTACAAGCCGTGATATAGCATGCAGTACGAACATTCGATTCAAAGGCATCTTTGTCTCCATGATTAAGCCTCTCAGGATGAAACACCTCGCACGTTCCATTTTGAAACAAAATGGTAAGCCCCTTTGATTGCAATTTCCCAATACTCAACAAATTGTTCTTCAGCTCTGGTACATAGGTATGATTCCATTAACTTGCAGCCGTACATTACTCATTACTCTTTCCTGTTACAACCAGAGTTGTTGCCCAACTTCAAGCAATCTCTAAAACTTCCATCAAAATCTAAAAAGATATTTCTTCTTCCCACACATATGATTGCTACATCCCAATCTGGCAAAAAAAAGAAATAGAAAAACAATAATTGTGAGATTTACTTGAGGGAAAAAAAAATGAGAATGACCTTTACCTAGTTGAGATTCACTGGAGATTTACGTGAAGATAGATCTGATTAATAAGGTATATATTAAATCAGGTATATATTAAATCTTCATTTTCTTTTATCCTATTTTTTTTTAGAAATGATCCCCAATTATAGTTAGATCTTCATTGAATTATTATAATGGTTTAGCTCTCAGTTAGAAACTAAATGTCAATCATTTATACAAATGCTAGTAAATCACATCAGATTAATAATATTAGATTAAATGTATATCAGTAGCCAAATTAATAGATTAAAAATAGAATGACCAAGAAAATTTGTGAACAAGAACACTGAGATAAGGAAAGGTTTGGAAGGAGAGATCCACTGGAAATTTGGAATGCATGAGAACTGAATTAAAAGGTAACAAAAAATAAAAAGAATTAAAAACTACAAACTAAATATAGAGAAAAAGGTAAATACAGGGTAAATCCAGAGAAATCCAGAGAGTAGTAAAGCCTTTTGTAGAGTTCAAACTTGAAACTGATGTCATGGGCTCACGTAGGTTGACTTGGATTTCAAAGGACGGAATCGAACTTTCATTAAAGATATATTCGTGACAATGACTTAAGCTAGCTAGGTAAGTAGCCTTACAATCGACATGGTTATATTTGATGTTGACACGTGCCTGTGGTTCTGCACGTGTCATATATACTGATATGTGTGAATTATCTGTGAATCGATATGCTTATATTATGTTTATGTTATATTATAATATGTGAATGATAATAATTGTGGTACGATGTGTTCAAGGATATGTTTGAGATAGGATACGAGAAGGATGCACAAAACAAAATGTAATGATAGTAGTAAGATTTATTCATGAAACGTTAAGGTTAGGTTACGTACCAGAGTGCTATGGATAGAAGAGATTGTTGAAAGAATATGGTTAGGATATGGGTAGAAAGGGATAGGTTTGTGATAGATTGATAGAATGATAGCGTTAGGATACGTTCCTGTGATGATATGACTAAGGTACGTTCACGTAACGATATGACTGTGATAGGTATAAGAACGTTAAGGCTATGATAAGTTAGGGAACAATATGACCACGAAGTGTTTACGATACTCAATGTTTATGATACGATATATTGTGATGTGATGTGTCATGTTTAGATGTTTTGTGTGACCATTGAGGTAATTGTTGTATGAATTCCACGTTATGAAATGACATGTTAAAAGCATGGAGCATTATGTTATGTTTTCTAAATTGTATGTATACAACATGTTATGAATGACATGATATCACGACAAATGAAATGAAATGTAACCCCGTTAGGATTATGTATGATACGTAGACTAAAAAGGAGAAATGACATGTTAAACGGACGTGTACATCTAATGGCAGGACAACGATCGTTATGTTTTGCATAGCGCTGCCGTGACGGTTACTAGTTCTAACGGGTGTCC